>JAANYP010007758.1:0-21861 GCA_020465985.1 Centrapalus pauciflorus | reverse complement strand
CCATATATCTGTGATTCGTAACTAGTAGGACTATTGAATGTAATTTTCTAAGTCCAAAAAGGTTAAAATCAAGTGATTTGGTCTTTGAATAAAATCGACGGTTCGAATCTGTTCATGGGGTGTCTCGAATCTGTCATTAGATTCGAAATGACCAGGATATTCGAATCTGTACTTTATTTGCTTTATTTAATTTAAATTTTATTAAACTTGTAGAAATTTAATAGTGTTGGATTTTGTACTTAAACAAGTTCAAAATAAAACATATTTAAATTTAAACAAGTTTATTGATTTTTAATGAATCTAATAGTTTTGTTTATTGTGCAGAAATGGCTGTTCGAGCGTTTGTACCTAAGAACAATATGGTGCTACATCCAGATCATAATCTCCCTGAGGCGCAGAGATTTAGACAAGTGCTTGATTTCCTAGTAGAGTCTAGGATCGGTTTTGCACTATCTCATAATGTGCAGCTAGTGTTACCATATATTCGGCAATTCTATGATCATATGCAGGTAGACTGCTCGGTCACACCGACAGTTCTACGTACTCGCATTGCTGGACAACCGCTGGTATTCTCGGCAGATATGCTGCGACAAGTGTTGCAGTTGGGCACTCAAGAAGAAGAATCGGGTCCGATTGAATTTCCTTTGAACATTAGGCAAGCGGCCTTTCTGAGAATGGGATACAGTCAAGATGTGACAAAAGTTTCATATATGAAAAGCGGGTTAATTGGACAGTGGAGGTTTCTAGCTCATGTGTTTATGGTATGCTTTTCTCCAAAGAAAGCAGGGTTTGATTATATGGTTGCGAAGATGCAATCTGGGATAGTCGCAATGGTGTATAATCGTCCTTAAAGTTTTTCGGAGATGTTCGTCTCAGATGTTGTTCACCAGATCACCGCGCCAGAAAATCAGCAGTTCTTGTTATATCCGCGGTTCATTATGATGTTGATCAGGCACTTCTTGCCAAATCTGTCGCCGTCAAATGACTTTCAAAGCGTTGCCATTATGGACAAAAGGATCTTCGCTGACTGTTCCTCGCACAGAGGAAGGTTAGTTGTTCCTGTTAAACGTCCGTTATTCGGAGCGATCTTGGATAGGGATTTTCAAGTCCCGGATGTTGCCAACTGGGCAGGGGTAGTTGAATTTCAACAAAGACAACCACAACAACAACAACAAGCACAGCCACAGCCACAGCGTGCACAAAGGCGACGACAAAGACCTTCTGCGAGTCAAAATCAGGCATCTAGGCCTTCGTCCAGTCAGCAGCCGGCAGTGCAGGAAGCCGGGCCATCCAATGTTCAAGAAGCCGGGACAACTAATATTCCGATTGAAACTGAACAATTATGCCAAACACTTAATGAAATCTGGGAGGCAGGGCCTCATGCGAACGAAGATGTGACTGCAGCATTAGTAGGAGAATTACTTAGTCCTCCTGAGGGTGAGGAAGATGTGTTAAGAGATGTAGATGAATATATGCCAGAGCAGGCCGATAAAGTTTTGTCATCATCAGAAACAGAATCGGAAGAGATGGAGGAGTTAGAAGTTGAAGCTCCTGAGTCTGAAGCTACCGAGCCCCGTGTTCGCATAGAAACTTATGGCTCGAGAGTCGTAGTTATCAATGAAGAGACTTCGAGGAAGAGAGTATCTCGAGAATCTGATGATCCAGATTTTGAAGAGGAGGAAGCTGCTCAATTAGTGACTCGGCAAAGGGCCAAACGTCACAGGTTTATGCAAGGGTCATCCTCAGCATCCGAAGCACAACAACCTCAAACTCAAACTCAAGAACCTCAAGCCACCGCTCCACCACCACCATCACCTCAACATGAACCATACATTCCATCACCATTCATCCCAACTCCTATACAATCCATTCCATCCACTTCGACCACCTACGCTGACAACCAACGGTTTGTGCAGCTTAAGGGACGCGTTGACTTCCAGCATGTCCAAATCTTAACCCTAACAAAGGCGATCGGCGAACTCCAGGTGCATAATGCAAATCTTGATAAGGATAATGCCGAATTGAAAAAGATTGTGGAGAATGTCAGGGAAGAGAACACAGAGTTAAAGTCCTTTGTTGCAGATCAATCAGAAGAGATCCGATCGATGCGGTCCCTCCTTGAGCAGCTAATGAAAAATCTAAAAGCTCAGGGGGAGACAAGTTGTAGAGATCATGAGGAGCAGCGTAGAGATGAAGATGACGAAGGCAATGATCCCGATGCACCTAATGAGAATGAGCCAGTAGATTTTTCTGTTGCTCAGGCTACACAAGTTCAGGGGGAGCCTAGTCAAGTTGAAGGAGAAATAGGAGAAGCGAGTTCATCGAAGCAGCCTACAGATTTTGAAATCAGTGAGATGATCGACGCGCTTATGGATCTCGATGATGATCCGATGGATGTAGGTTTTGACTATGATGATGAAGAGTTAGAAGAAGGTGAGTTTGTGCCAGAGGAGATAGTAGACTGGCAGTCGGATGATGAAGTAGTTGCTGATGAGGATGATGAAGCTGACGAGATAGTTGTACAGCAGAATCCTATCACGGATACTTACATGATTGATGGGAATAATATTGTCAATGTAGATGTAGTGAATGCTGCGTTGAATGCTCAGCCATCAACAGAAGAACCTGCGAGAGAGCTAACAAATGAAGAAAAAAGAAAGCTATGGTTCAGGGCTGAAGAGAAGGAGTTAGAGATTAAAAAGGCAATGAGAGTGCCGGGTACTGGGAAGCTGTCTGAACGCATATTAAGCTGGTTCTTTGATAGAGAACTGCAGCTATTTGTAATTAAGAGGAAAGACGGGCTTCAGTACATGAGGCGAACTTTAAAAGCTTTCAACTCCTTGCCAAAGATCGAAATCACTGCGCTAGCATGGAAAGATCTGATAAACATTGGCAATGATCCCTACGCGAACGTAATTGAAAGAATCATTAGAAAAGAGGGGAGATCAAGGAAATTCGAGCGATTGAATCCAAGGGTCGGGAGAAGAGTAGAGGATCCGTCACGTATCGATCCTCTAACTGGACGACCTTGGATGAGGATTCACTATAAGCCAGCTAGATGTCTTAGGAAGGTACCTCTCAAGCCGATGCCACAGAATGTTTTGAAGAATCTGCATTGGTGGTACGCAGACACTGAGACTGGGGAAGCGGTCATGGAAGATTTTGAAGAGAATGTTATTCTTAGAGTCTACGACCCTCTTCACCTGGTAAACCTCTCCAAAGATGATCTTCACATTTTGCATGCCTGTAAGATCTCCAGTGATACACATATGGACAGTGAAGCTAGTAAGTATGAAAATGTAGTCAAGGTATGTGTTGAGAAAGGTTTGTATGCTGGTAGTAGTTTGAATCAATAAATAAACAAAGTTCTTAAGTCAAATGTGAGAATTATTAGAAGCTATCGTCAAGGGGGAGTCTGTTGGTACATCCTGTGTGACGATAGCAAACTAAGTGATCATGCATTGTGATTCTAGCAAGTGTTTGTTATATATGTTTATATATGGTTGATATTTATTAGTGTTTGTATGTTTGAACTTGATGTAAAGTATTACAACAAGTTCAAACATAAAGTACAAAGATAAAATCAATCATAAGTAATAACATAAGTTTTAACACTTAGTTGTTTATGTAAAAGGCTAGATTCGAATCATACAAGGCTTGGCATTCGAATCTGTGATAGATTCGAATGTAGCCTAGATTCGAATAGTCCAGATTCGAGAGTGTCTTTGTGGACAGACTCGAATGGGCCTTGGGCCAGATTCGAGTTTGGCCCATAACAGACTCGATTCAGGGTCTATAATTAGGAATAGACTCGAGATATTATCAGACTTTTTGCAGAATTCGTCAGGGATTAAGCAATAAGCGATCTCGAATCTATCATCGGTTTTAGTGCAGTTTCGGAGAGAATCAGCTTGTAGGATCGTTCGTGTGTCATCCGTTCAGCATCTGATAGTCTCCGTGTTTCGTAGTTGAGAGTTGTTACCGTCTACCCGTTAACGAGGATTCCGCACTCGTTGACGGTTCCGCGTCTAGATAGCTTTGTGTTAGGTAGACCTTACACCTTTTTCTTCACAGAAGTCCTCAATAGTACTGTTTCTGAACTCAGTACCATGATCACTTCTAAGCTGCTTCACTTGAGCAGAGTTAAGCATTTCCATCTTTTTCCAATGATTTCTCTAGCAGCCTCTCCTTTGCTCTTCAAGAAGATTACCCATGTAAACCTGGAGAACTCATCAACCATTACTAGAGTGTATCTTTTTCCTCCTTGACTTGGGACATTGACTGGTCCAAACAAGTCCATGTGGATTAAGAAGAGAGGAGTATCAATAGAAAAATTATGCTTGGATTTAAAAGATGACTTCCTCTGGTTGCCTTTCTCAGAAGCTGTGCAGAGTTTATCCTTAACAAAGGTCATAGAAGGCAAACCTGTTACCAACTCCTTCTTACAGAGTTTGTTGATATTCTTGAAGTTCAGGTGTGATAGCCTTTTGTGCCATAACCAGTTCAGGTCTGCATTGGTTCTTGTGAGAAAGCAGGTTTCAGTTGTGAGATCAACAGATTTCATGTCCACAACATGTACACCTTTCTTTCGTTGTGCACACAGCACAACTTTGCCTTGGGGATCCAATATGTAACCCAGGTGCTCATCAAAGTTAACCTTGTAGCCAGCATCACACAGTTGACTTATGCTAACAAGGTTATGTTTCAGCCCAACCACATAGGCTATTCTTTTGAACACTGCAACACCAGCTTTATGAGTTCCATATCCCTCAGTGGATCCATGTACATTGTCACCAAATGTGACTTTTGGCCCTTTTTCAGGCCTGAGATCATTCAGCAGGTCCTTGCAACCTGTCATGTGCCCTGAGCAGCCACTGTCCAAGTACCAAACCTGGGATGGTTGTTTGTCTTGCAGAATATCATAGGAAAATATTAGTTACTTTTAGGTGAACTCATCACAGTGATGAGTTCTCCTACTTCATCAACATGTGTTGATGGGCTAGTGATATCCACATTAATATTTCCTATTTGAATGGTATCAGTTTAGATACCACTCTCATTGACTAAGTTACTTCCAACACTACTTGTTTTAGCAATAATGGAACTAGCAGAGTCAACAGGCCTCATGTCCTTAGTTTTAGGATAGTCTTTGGTCATGTGTGTCTTTTTCCCACATTTATAGCATTTTCTCTTTTTCGCCTTTTTGGAAGAAGAGCTTTCAGAAACAGATTTTGAATTATTTCAGTTGATTTTATCAGCAGGTTTAGCAAACTTATTACTATTTTTCGATGAATCAACAGCTTGAGTGGAAGGCACAATAGCAACAGCTTTGTCTGTTTCTTCTTTCCTCTTTTTGGGAGGACAGATGTCAAAAACAAGAAGCTTGATTGGTTTTTGACCTTCCACATGTTTGGGAAACGTATTCCCAGATTTCTCAGCATGAGTAATGGCTTTGCCTTTGCCCTTGCTGAGATGTGATTGATGCTGCCTATCAACATAGTCACTGTTTCTTGTTTTGAAAGACTTATTTTAATTTAAAACCAGTTTTCCACTATGATTTGAAAAGTTATTTGAAACCACAGCAGATTTGCTTCCAACATGAGACTTACCCTTGTTGAAAGCAGGCTGCTTACCTTTTGAAAACTTATTTTCAAAATGTTTAGCATCAAAAGGATTAGCATGTCTCTTACCATCAGCTTTGGACCCAGAGCCTTTTTTGTCAACAGGTTTGGTGTCCACCGCTGCAGCTTGAGCATGTTTTCCTTTCTTTTGCTTGTGTGAATCAGCAGAGCACTTAGCAGGCTGATTTGATGGAGAACACATTCCATCATCAGCTTTTGGGCCTTTTTCATACAAGCTGTCAGTATTTTGAGGCCTGACAAACCTGTTTGTTGAGATCAGCTTTCCATTAACTTTCTAGATGAAAGTGCTGGGAAACTCACCAAGAGTAGATAAGTCATCTTTCAGATTATTGATCTCAACAATAGAAGCTGCTTTGTCAAGATCCCCTCCAAGATAGGCTTGGATTTGTGCAGGGATCTGTTGACTTATACAATGGCTGACTTTTTGTGCACCAAGAGTCAACTATCTTTTGAAGCTTTGCGTGTTTTATATCTGTCTCTCTCTTTTCTTCTAGTAAGATGGAGTTGATGTGTTTTAATTCATCAAGCTCAGTTTCCAACTTATGGAAACTGTCCAGTTTACTAGATTTTATTTCAAGATCAGTTTTAAGCTTAGAGATTTCAGATAGTAAAACATTATGCTTCTCAACAGCAGCTTTTAGATCACAAGCATATATTCAAACATTTTTACTTTTTCATCAGAACTGTAAGCTATAAAATTTTATACTTTGTACATCATTGTAGTGTTCCAGTTCTCTAAGATACTGAAGGCTTCAACTTCAGCCAAGTCCTGTTTGAAGTTGCTAGTTGATGGGACATCAGTGTTGGCCATCAGACAATTGTTATCTTCTTTATTTGAGGATGAATCAGACTCCTCCCAGTCACATGTCTCTGCCATGAGTCCCTTTTGCTGGTTGGAAGTCACTGAGTTTTCCAACTTCTTCAGCTTAGCCATGGCCATAAGGTACATAACCCTGTAGCCATCGTCCCTGTTAGTCTTGTATGGTTTGGAAGACTGTCCAACAGCTTTTGACACACAGTCAGCAGCTATATGGCCGGTTTTGCCACATTTGAAGCACTCAGCCTTAGATTTATCAAATGCCTTATTTTTGACAGCATTTGAGTTCCTCTGCAGCATATTTCTTCCAAACCTTTTCTTGTTGAACTTTTTGACAAGCATTGCAATCATTTGCTCATCATCAAGCTCAGCAAGATCTACACTGTCTTCCTCATCAGACATTTCCTCTCTTTCATCATCAGCCTGTTGATCAGGTTGTGTGAACACATCACATACCTGCCCAACAGGTTGTCTCACGCTGGCCACTAAGGCAACACCTCTCTTGGACATTTCCAAGGCATTTCTCTTCTGCTGCCTTGACTGCTCATCATTTAGTAAGGATCCATATAAGTTTACAAGATCCATACCTTTGATGGTACCTGAGTTTCTTAAGATGGTAGAAAAGTAGTTCCACTCTTCAGGCAAGATGTCCAAGAACTTGTTCACCAGAGTTAGGCTGTGTTTTATGATCCCAACAGCTTTGAGATCATTGACAAGAGCAGTAAACCTGGTGTCGGTTTCGGTGAGTCTCCTTTGGTTTTTCAAATAAGAGTTCATACTGTCTAACAAGATTGTTAATCCTGTTGTCCAGTGTGATTGTGGGTCCATCATAGACGGTACACAAAGTATCCCACATCTCCTTTGCAGTCTTCATCTTCTCAACCTGTTTGAACACATCATTAGGCCGAGAGATAACCAGGTTATTCCTGGCTTTTGCATCCAGAGCAACCAGTCTTTTGTCTTCATCAGATCATTGAGCTTTGGCCTTCTCAAAGGTTCTGATTTCAGGGGCAGCTCCTTCAACAGCAGGAGTTATGGTAGTAACAGAGGTTGACACATAGGGACCTTCCAGTACTATCTCTGGTAGTTGTACATCCAGATTCTCTAAATAGAGCATCATTCTGCACTTCCAGCCAGAGAAGTTCTGATGATTGAACTTTGGGGGTTTGGCCATTGACCCATTGTCATAGTAAGAGGAACTTGCAGCACTGTTGTCCATGGAAACGTAGGGAGGATGAGAGATCTAGAGTTGACACACACTCTATCTGCTCTGATACCAGTTGTAGGTCCCAAAAGGTTTCACAAGTGTATATGTAACATCCGACACTAAACCAGGTTAGCAACGATGACCCAATATGTATTTAATAGTCAATTATAGCCTAATCAGTGGTCATTAGAAATTAATCAAGTGATTAACAAGGTTTATTAGAAAATTCAACTCAATTAGAATCAAATTCATCGGTGCGATGAATCGGGAAATCAATTAATTCGATCAATTTACGATATGAGGGATTAATTCAACTAAGTACATAATTAAATTATGATTAGTGACACTAATCATACACTAATACAATTACTTAACATTAATTATGCAAGACTAAAACAATTCATTAAAACAATGCATTCAAAAGTATTTATAAATTTACAAGAAAAGGGAAATACAAGAATACATTCTAAATACATTTATACAAAATTAAAAAAATGAAAATACAAGATAATATCTTGAAAAATCTGCCCATAGGAGGTACATAAAGGACTTGATAAATATTTTTTTACTCAACATATCTACATCAAATCCCTCTACACCATCCTCCTTTCAATTCAAAGAAGATCTTACACTCCACGCCTCTTATCACCATCAATTCAACCTCCATCTTTTGCCTATAAATAGAGAGCTTCTCTTTCATATTATTCACACCAAAACCCTTCTTTTTCTCTCTAAAAACCGGATCCCACACATACACACACTACAAACATTTTCATTCAAGTGTTCTTGGTGAAATTCAAGTGTTCTTGGTGAAGTTCAAGTGTTCTTGGTCCAAATCTTGCAAGAGTTCCAACTTCTTCTCAATTTCATACTCTAAATACTTCAAAGTAAGTAAATACTAGCTTATTTCATTATACATTTATGTTTATATAAGTCTTGCATAATATATATAATCACCTACAACAACAAGTTTCATAAAAACTCAAGTTTATAAGTTTCTAGTTTTTATTTTTAAGTTGTTTCTTTAAATGTGTTTATGAATATATGAACACATTATAAACATGTTAATATCATGAAAACATGTGTTATATATGTGTTATATAACTTTTATAACTTTTATACAAGTAGTCTTTGAATAAACAACAAGAATCATAAGTTGTTTCAAGTTTATAAACTACGGATTTTCGGCAGAAAATTTATATCGACTTTGAAAAATCATAACTAATTCATAACTCAACGAAATGAATTGATTCTTATCTTAAAAGTTAGATCTATGTCTTAACTATACATCTGGAATTTTTCATAATTTATTTTGGAGTTTAAGACCTCCAGAAATTATTTGGGAAACCGAAAGTTTGACAGCTCAAAAATGGCCAACATAGGGTTTTTAACGAGCATTTTCACCAACCTAAACATCTCGAAAAATGGCCTTTCTTGATTCTAAAAATCCTTTGTATATAGTAGTTTAATGTCCTAGAAAATCAAAGTCTAAAACTGTAAGGTCTACCACTGACAGATCTATCTAGACGCGGATCCGTGAACGAGTGCGGAATCCTCGTTTACGGTCAGACGGACAACTCTCAACCAACGGAAACACGGAGACTATTAGACGCTGAACGAACGACACACGAACGATCCTACGTACTAATTCTCTCCGAAATGGGACTCACCTAGCTGATAAACTCGAGATCGCCTATTGCTTAATTCCTCACGAATTCTGCCAAAGGTCCCTTAATCATTCGAGTCTATTCCTAATTATAGACCCTGATTCGAGTCTGTTGTGGGCCAACCTCGAATCTGGTCTAAGGCCTCATTCGAATCTGTCCATCTGACAGATTCGAATCTAACCTATTCGAATCTAAGGATACATTCGAATCTATCACAGATTCGAATGTCTTCCTTTACATATTCGAATCTAACCAATACACTTAGACACTTAAGTGATGAAACTTATAATATTACCTTATGATTGATTTTTATCTTTGAGTTTTATGTTTGAACTTCTTGTAAAAACGTTACATCAAGTTCAAACATACAAACACTGATAAACATCAATCATATATAATATATATACCAAACATATGCAAAATCACAATGTAAGACAACTTAGACTGCTATCGTCACACGGGATGTACCAACAGACTCCCCCTTGACGATAGCTTCTAATAATTCACACATTTGATTTAAGAACATGGTTTATTATTGATTCAAAATACTACCAGCATACAGACCTTTTTCTACACATACCTTGACTACATTTTCATATTTACTCGCTTCAGCATCCATATGTGCGTCACTGGAAATCTTACATTTATACAAGATCTGCAAGTCTTCTTTAGATAAGTTCACCAGGTGAAGCGGGTCATAGACTCTAAGAATAACCTTTTCTTCTAAGTCTTCCATAACCGCTTCCCCAGTTTCTGTTTCAGCATACCACCACTTCAGATTCTTCAGAATGTTTTGTGGCATTGGCTTGAGAGGTACCTTCCTAAGACACCTGGCTGGCTTATAATGAATCCTCATCCAAGGTCTACCAGTTAGAGGGTCGATACGTGATGGATCCTCTACTCTTTTCCCAACTCTTGGACTCAGGCGCTCAAATTTCCTCGATCTTCCCTCCTTTCTTATTATTCTTGCGATAACGTCCGCATAGGGATCATTGCCAATATTGATCAGATCTTTCCATGCTAAATCTGCAATTTCAATCTTTGGCAAGGAGTTGAACGCCTTTAAGGTTCGCCTCATGTACTGAAGCCCGTCTTTTCTCTTTATTATGAATAGCTGCAGTTCTCTGTCAAAGAACCAGCTTAGAATTCTCTCAGACAGCTTCCCCGTACCTGGCACCCTCATTGTCCTTTTAATTGCTGCTTCCTTCTCCTCAGCCCTGAACCATAGCTTTCGTTTTTCTTCATTGGTTAGCTCTCTTGCAGGTTCCTCTGTCGATGGCTGAGGATTTAAAGCAACATTCACTATATCTGCATCGACAATGTTATGTCCATCAATCATATAAGTATCTGTGATAGGATTCTGCTGCACAATTATCTCGTCAGCTTCATCATCCTCATCAGCAAGAACTTCATCATCTGATCGCCAGTCGACTATCTCCTCTGGCGCAATCTCCCCTTCTTCAAGCTCTTCATCTTCGTTATCAAAGCCTACATCCAGTGGATCATCATCAAGATCCATGAGCGCGTCAATCATCTCACTGATTTCAAAGTCTGTAGGCTCCTTAGACGAACTAGCTTCACCCCTGTGTCCTTCGCCTTGACTAGGCTCCCCCTGAATTTGAGTAACTTGAGCTGCAGGAAAATCTACAGACTCAATCTCTTTATTTGTACTGGGATCATTGCCTTCATCATCATCATCTTCTCGCTGAACTTCCTGATCTTTACAACTTGTCTCCCCCTGAGTTTGTAGATTTTTCATAAGCTGCTCTAGGAGGGACCGCATTGCTCGGATCTCAGTCGATTGGTCAGTGACAAAAGATTTAAGCTCAGTGTTTTCATCTCTTACACCTTCAATAATCATTCTCAACTCAGCATTCTCCTTATCCAGATTAGCGTTATGTGCTTGGAGTTCACCAACTGCTTTAGTGAGAGTCATAATTTGAACGTGCTGAAAATCCACTCGACTCTTCAGCTGCAGTAATCTTTGATTTTCATTGTATGCTTCTGGCATAGATGGACTGGACTGAAGGGGAGAAGGATTGAATGGTGGCGGAATATAGGGTTCGTGTTGCTGAGGTGGCGGTGATGGTGAATCTGTGGTTGGTGCTTGGGTTTGGGCTTGAGAGGTTTCTGGTTGTGCTTCCGAGATTGAAGACGACCCTTGCATAAATCTATGACGTTTTGCGCGTGGCCTCGTCACTAACGTAGCAATCTCTTCTTCTTCATAATCGGACTCCTCCAATTCCCTGGTCTCTCTCCTCCTCGAACCTCCTTGATTGACAATCAATCTAGAACCATAAGTCTCAAAACGACTTCCAGTTTCGGTAGTTACCACCTCATGAACTTCATCTGATTCGGTTTCAGATTCCGAAGATGTCAATCCTGCCTCAGCCCCCTCTGGGTCATATTCGTCAACATCACGAAATAGATCATCATTATCTCCTGGCGGACTCAGCAGCTCATCCACCAATGCTGCTGCAACATCTTCATTTGCATGTGGACCCGAAGCCCATATTTCCTCCAATGTTTGGGCTATTTGCTCGGTTTCTGGATTGGCACTTGAAGGCCCAGCTTCCTGTACCTCTGGCTCCGGCTGACTCGTAGAAGGCCTAGACGCCTGAGATTGAGTTGTAATATCTCTTTGTCTTCGCCTTGGATCACGTGGACGAACACGAGTCTGATGCGGTTGCTGATGCGGTTGCTGTTGCTGTTGCTGTTGCTGTTGCTGTTGCTGTTGAACATCAACTACTCCTGCCCAGTTGGCATCATTCGGAGCTTGAAATTCCCTGTCCAGAATTGCGCCAAAAAGTGGACGTGCCTCAGGAACGGCTAACCTTCCTCGGTGTGAGGAACAGTCAGAATAGATACGCTTCTCTATAACATTGACGGTCAATGCATCATCAGATTGTGGCAGCTCAGGCAAGAAGTGCCTTATCAACATCATCACAAACCTCGGATACAAAAGGAACTTTTCTCTCTCAGGAGCCGTGATTTGATGGATAAATTCCGAGAAAATCAGCTGCGAGAAACTAAACTTCTTATTGTATACCATCGCGATCATTGCTGATTGGATTTTTGATACTATATAATCAAAACCAGCTTTCTTAGGCGCAAAACAGATCATAAACACATGGACCAAGAAACGCCATTGTCCTATCAACCCGCTTTTCATATACGAAGATTTTGTAACGTCCAAGCTGTATCCCATTCTCAAAAAAGCTGCTTGCCTAATACTTAAAGGAAAGTCTGTAGGCCCGTCTTCTTGTTCTAGGGAACCCAACTGCAGGACTTGTCTCAAAATATCAGCGGAGAAAACCAAAGGTTGTCCGGCAATTCTAGTTCTTAACACTGTCGGAGAGACAGTGCAGTCCACCTGCAAGTGATCGTAAAATTGACGCACATAGGATATCACAATCGGAATGTTTTCATACAGCACATAACTTATCCTAGATTCTGCCAGAAAATCCAAAACTTCTCGAAATCCCTGCGCCTCAGGGATGTTATGGGCAGGATTCAGTACCATATTGTGCTTGGGAACAAAAGCACGAAGCGCCATATCTGCACAATACATAAAATTTGTTAGATTTTTATTAAAAATCAATAAACTTGTGTAAATTCAAATTTGTTTTATCTTGTATTTGATTAAATACAAAATCTAACACAATTAAATTTTCACAAGGTTAATAAAATTTAAATTCAACAAAATAAATGAAGTACAGAATCGAGAGAAACAGATTCGAAGTGCCCATATTCGAATGTGATGGACAGATTCGAAAATACCCTATTCGAGTCTGATGGACAGATTCGAATATCTGGTCATCTCGAATCTATTGATAGATTCGAGAAAGCCATGATCAGATTCGAACCTATTATCAGATTCGAAAGGCCGTCGGACCTTATTTCAACAAAAACCAACAATTTTAACCATTTTGAACGTAGCAAATCACATACATTAGTTCAACTAGGTTCTAATTATAGATTTATGCTTTTAATTTGATCTTTTATTAGTCCAAACTTGGTAATTTTGCAAAAACCCAATTTTGACCAATAGAACATCAAAATGTGATGTTTAAGTCCAAATTTGTGTATTAAACCACCAAAATCTTGTACAATCCTGTTGATTATACCTAGATATGAGATTAGAATCGAACACAAAGACTTCAAACTCGACGAAATGTCGTTTAGTAGAGATTCGATAGACTCGAGAATAGATTCGAGATCGCCAAAGACAGATTCGAGAAATCAGATTCGAGGGTAGTAAGAAATAAATGCCATTACTGTGGACTTATTTATACTACCTACCTTCGAGTCTATGCAATTTCGAATCTACTGACAGATTCGAAGTATCTCACATTCGAGTCTGTCTTAGATTCGAAATTTCCAACACTTAGAAAAATTTCGGAAATTTTGAAATATTTTCAACTTTTACCAACTATTTTCTACTGTGTAGTGTAACCAGATAAACTATGCCAAATCTTTTACCCTAAGCTCAGATATTTCACGCATTGTATATTTTATCCAACTTTGAATGCACCCTCAGTAATTTTTGACCTTTTACCTAAGTAAAAATTAAACTAAACTAAAATAAAATAAAATAAGCTAAGGTAAAAATAAAATAAAATAAAATAAAATTTTGACTAAAAAATTTAATCTAGACTTAAGTTATAAAAATAAATTTACAGGCTACGCTAAATACCAAACAACATATTTTTGATGAGTATAGTCTAAGAAAGGTTCAATCAGATAGCTATGTCCGATACTAACTTTCAGTACTTAAACTTTCACACTTAGGAATTTTTGATTCCTTTGATTGTTTGTCGTGACATACCCATTTAGCCGATTGTTGGTATTTTACCCTGTTAAACACTCTACATTTCGGAATATCCCTTGGCCTTTTTATTTATCAGGAAATTATCTTACGTGACTCAGACTTAGACATACTTTTATGATCGAGGCACACAGACAAAATTCTAACTTGTTGGTATTTGCAAACTTTCTTTAAAAGACAAACATCGGACACAGGTCTGTATTCTCATACAACAAAGTGTCTTAGTTCGACTTAAGGTTTAATTTTAAAGTTAGCAGATAGCGGTGACAGGTCTGTACTGACGTACAACAAAGCGACATGTCTGCTAACCCGAATCTAAACAGAGACAACAGGTCTGTACTTACGTACAACAGAGTTGCATGTTTTCGACTCTCAGTTTTTCATGATATTTCTATTCTTTCCATTTTCAGACGTATTTGATGTTGCTATACATCCCCAGAAAGTTTGCATACCTCATTTAGACTCAATGTTTGTATGTCTTGTACATAAAAATTAAGACCGATTGGTCATACATCTAAGCTAGTGACACGTTTGACTTTTTCTAGAATATTTTATTGGCCTTTAGATACCCTATATGTATTATGCCTACCAACACATCAAACTAAATAAAGTATAACACTTAGGATTTAGTTGCATTATGTGTGAAAGCCTAAACACTTAGAATCTGTAACGACGGTGCTAATTTTCGTCACTTTGAACCTATGTATCTAAGACTTAACTCCTTTTCTGATATTCTCTTTTTTTTGTATTTTTGTAATTTTCTCTCTTTTTTCTTTTGTTTTTCATAGCAAAACGCATTAAACTAAGCTAATCTACTAACTTACTAAAAATAGAAACTTACTAAAAATAGAAACTTTCCTAAATTAGAAACTTTCCTAAATTAGCAGACTACACTAAAAAGAAAGAAATATAACAACTATAAAAGGAAATAAAATACTACTAAGGTCAATTTATTCTGGGTTGCGCATTCCATTAAGTTGAATTAAATACTCAAAACGTGACTTATCAAACGCTTTGGTAAATAAATCAACATTATTATCTTCAGTTGCCACTTTTACCAGTTTTATCAAGTTCTTTTCAGCACAATCACGAATAAAATGATGCCTTATGTCTATGTGCTTTGTTTTACTGTGTTTAACTGGATTATTTGTTATCGCAATTGTAGATTGATTGTCTATCCTAATTGGAGTTTGAGTATAAGCCAAACCGTAATCCCGCAATTGTTGTTGTATCCACAGAACCTGTGAACAGCAACTACCAGCAGCTACATACTCGGCCTCGCACGTTGACACGGCTACCGATGTTTGTTTCTTGCATTGCCAGGACACCAATCTCCCTCCGAGAAACTGACAACCTCCAGTCGTTGATTTGCGCGTCAAGCTGCAACCTCCGTAGTCCGAATCTGTGAACGCCTCCAACTCTAGATCTCCCTCCGCGTGATACCAAAGTCCCAGCTTCGGTTTCGACTTGAGGTATCGTAGAATCCGCTTCACAGCTTTCATATGCATCTCCTTCGGATTCGCTTGAAACCTAGCACAAATACATACAGCAAACATTATGTCAGGTCTTGAAGCAGTTAAATACATAAGTGACCCAATCATGGCCCGATATAAAGTCGGATCCACATCGGTATCACCATCAGTACCCGGCCCGAGATTGTGATTCACTTGAATCGGCGTGCTGAAGTGGGCAGTCAACTTTGTTCCTTCCATCCCAAACCGTTCCAATATGTCATAGACATACTTGGTCTGATGGATAAACATGCCTTCCTTCTTCTAGTCAACTTGTAACCCCAAAAAGAAATTCAACTCCCCCATAGCACTCATCTCGAACTTAGACTTCATAACCTTCTCGAAATCTTTGCACATCTGTTCGTCTGATGATCCAAAAATGATATCATCTACGTACACTTGTACCAAGATAAAATGATCTCCCTTTCTCTTCACAAAAAGAGTACTATCTATCCTACCCCTCTCAAAGCCATTTTCTAAAAGATGGTTGGATAGAGTCTCATACCATGCCCTAGGTGCCTGATGTAATCCGTAAAGAGCCTTATCTAAGCGATATACTCTATCAGGATATTTGGGATCTGTAAACCCGGGCGGTTGTTCTACATACACTAACTCCTTCACTTTCCCATACAGGAAAGCACTCTTAACGTCCAGTTGATATACTTTAAAACCCTTGAAGGAGGCAAAAGCTAAAAACAACCTAATTGCTTCTAACCTTGCTACTGGTGCAAACACTTCGTTGTAATCGATTCCCTCCTCTTGGTTGAAACCCTTTACAACTAATCTCGCCTTGTTGCGCGTGACTATACCCCGATCGTCTCTTTTGCACTTAAAACCCATTTGGTTCCTATTGCAATCTCCCCTCGAGGTAACGGAACTAACTCCCACACTTCTAGTTTCCTAAATTGTGACAGTTCTTCCTGCATCGCTTCAACCCAGGAGTTGTCCTTAAGTGCCATTTGCACGTTTTTGGGCTCTACTTGCGATATGAAGCACGAATATAGACATGTATGATATGCCTCGGAGTCGTTTATCATCGACAACAACACAGTGTTGTTATTTACACTACTCCGAGTCTTCACACCCTCGTTAGGATTTCCTATGATGCTATCTATAGGATGGTTCTTGTTAATCCTAGAGGTCTCTATTTCGTCTACCCTTAGATTATCTCCTAAGTTGGATCCTATTTCACCTAAAGGGGGAACAGGCTCAGCTTCCACATTCTCTTCCTCACAGACGTTTTCCTCAGAGGCAGAACTTGATGCTTGAGTCTGATTCTCAGTATTAGGTTCTTCTGGATTAGCAACTTCTAGAGACCCATCTACAGTCGCAGTAGGCTCGGACGTAGATTCGAACGTGGTCCTTGGAAAAATATGGCCATCGTCATTTAGGTGCAACGTCGCCATGTCTTTATCGATTGTACCTGCAGTATCATCCAAAGGAATGTTAAATGACTCAAATAACTTATCATAGTCAAAAATCCATTCCGGACCAGTTTGGGGTTCATGTGTATAACTTGTGACTTCAATATTATACACAATCTCCACAGTACCACTCGTTTTGTTAAAAACCCGTTTGTTTGGTGAGTTTGGCACATAACCTAGGAAGTATCCTTCGTCAGCCTTTTCACCAAACTTCGGTTGATGTTTTGTTCTTAAAAGTGTACATGGTACTCCAAACGGTTCGAATCCAGTTAATTTAGGTGGCCGTTTATTCAAAATTTCATAACATGTTTTGTTCAATGATTTGACTGTAAGGACTCTATTTAAAATATGGCACGCGGTATTCACTGCCTCCCCCCAAAACATGGTAGGAAGCTTTGAATCCGAAAGCATTGTCCTTGCAGCCTCAATCAATGTTCTGTTTTTACGTTCGGCCACCCCATTCTGTTGTGGTTCATATGGTGCACTGAATTGATGCACGATGCCCTTTGATAGGCAATATACACCAATTACAGAGTTTTTAAATTCTGTACCATTATCACTACGAATACTTTTAACCCTAGTTCCGTAGGAATTCTCCACTTGGTCTAAGAACCCGATGAGCTTCGCAGCCGTCTCGTCCTTTGTACCTAAAAAGAAAACCCAAGAAAAACGTGAGTAATCGTCGGTGATAACTAAGCAAAACCAACTACCTCCTATACTCCTTTTGTTGATAGGGCCGAAAAGGTCCATATGCAACAAATCGAATGGCGAGGCTATGGAATTCTGCTTCTTGGACTTGTGTGTCTTCTTGTGCTGTTTGCCCTTCATGCACGGTAGACACTTGTCTTCAAATTGAAAACTCTTCAGAGGCACACCTTGCACCAAACCATTTTTCGTTATGTAGTTCATTTTCCTTAGGTGCAAGTGAGCCATGCGTCTGTGCCACAAAACCGATTCCGTCTCCGAAGCTTTTGATAGTAAACAGATCGGACCCATCGAATTATCTGGCTTGTTCATATCGAGCATGTACAAGTCATTCTTCCTTGGAGCCCGCATCAATATCCAATCTTCAGGTATTTTGAATCCCGGCTTTAGCACTAACGCCTCAGTGTCAGTAAATAACACTGAGTTCTTCTTATCACAGATTTGAGATACACTAATGAGATTATGAACCAGTTTATCAACGTGATAAACTTGATCCAATGTAATCGTTCCATTAGTGACTTCTCCAGTTCCAGTGATATTTCCTCCTTTGTTGCCAGCGAATGATACAAATCCCCTATTACCCCCCTTGAAGTCTGTGAGAAGACTTCTTTCCCCCGTCATATGCCTGGAGCAACCACTGTCGACGAACCACTTGTTGTTTGGACCGGTAGTTATCTCCTGCACATGAAAGAAAAATAGGTTAGTTATCACGGGGAACCCAAGCCATGACTGACTTGGTAATACCATTCTCGTTCACATACTTGAACTCTTTCAAATACCCATCTCGCCTTTCAGGTGACTTGGGCCTTTGAACTGAATTCTGTTGTGGTGCCGAGTGATTTAGATTCACTCTTTGCCTTTGAGTAGGCATTTGTTGTGGTGCTCTAGAATAAGTCTTATTATAATGCATCTCAGACTGTGATCCCTGAGCTTTTACCGGAACATATTGTCTAACAGGAGTATGTGACCTAACTGGAGTGTGTGACCTGCTAGGTGTGGTGCTCCTATAGACTTGTTGAGGTGCTGACCTAGATTGATTAATGACACGATTCGGTGAATTTGTCCTAACCACTTCTTTTGGTCCAACCTTAACCGGTGTTTGTTTCACAACAGGTTTTGGTGCGGCCTGCACAGTTTTCTCGGTACTCTGAGAACTACTCGTGCTCGCCACACTTGTCGAGGGCTTAACAGGTGTTGGGTTCACTGTCTTAGGTGTAACATCAGCTTTCCTATTTGGACAGTGAGAAGCAACGTGCCCTTTCTCGTGACATCTAAAGCAAGACATCTTATCCATGGACTTTTTGGGTTGTCCCTTAGATCTAGGTGTCTCACTGGTGTCTACTTCCTTTGGTACATCTACAGTGTCTGTCTCTTCGACCTGGTCAGCCCATGAAATTTTCTGTTTTCCTGCAGGTGTTTCACTGGAGGACGACACAAATTTCACTTGCTTGACCTTGACAGTTGAGTCAGGCACCTTAGGTGTAATTTCAACTTTAGGTTCAGGTGTAGGTTCAGGTAGGTCCTCTAAAACTACTGACTTGTCAGTTTTCTCCTGAGGCTGAGGCACATAGTTATCATTGAAAGGTGGAGGAATTTCGTGAAAACCTAGACCTACAGGCTTCTTAGACTGTCTTTGGGCATCTAAGACTTTTCCTAGGTTTAGGCTCGAATTCCTAAACTTTTCCAACTTACTATTTGCCTCTGCTACCTTAACCTTGGTCTCGGCTAGCTCTATGTCCTTGTCTTTCAGACTTTTGGTCAAGGCTTCTACGTGCTCATACATAAGTTCTATCCTAACACACTGCTCACTCAGTTTGTCTTTTAGAACGATTACATCTTGAGCATCAGCCTTAAGTTTTTCCTTTAAATCTTGTTTTATGTCATTTAGGCTAGCATTTTCTATTTTCAAGTTTTCATTTTGAGCAGCTATGGTCTTATGTGAGTCTAAGACTAGATTTAACCTATCGTTAGAAGTAACACATAAAGCACATAAATCACGAAATAGAGAATTAGAAAGACTAACCTTAGAGTTATCAGATTCCACGTTGGCCATCTGAGCAGCAAACTCCATCACGGTCTGATCATTCGCTTTCTCTACCCACATCGGACTGCTGTCCCTTGTGGTCTGCTCATCCTCATCACAACCATTTTCCGTAACTTCAGCCATAAAAGCTCTAGCATTGGACTCCGGATGTGAACTCCAGTCATAAGAACCATCTAGCTGTCTTTCAGAAGTGACATTTGATATCAGACCCACTAGATTGGCTTGACCAGATGAAGAACTCGGAAGATATCTCTGTTGGGACTGACTTTGGTATTGTCCTTGATGCTGACTCTGCCCCTGGTAGGACTCTACCTTCGGTCTTTGACACTCCCTCGCGAAATGTCCCAATCCCTGACAGTTGTAGCATTTTACCTTGGACTTATCAAATCCTATTCCCTTGTTATTCATCTGTAGATTCCTTCCGGTTCTCTTTATGAATCTCTTAACCCTCTGGGTTACCATGGCCAGTTGCCATTTAAGATCCATCTCCTCTAAGTCATCAGGGTCGACCTGATCGTAATCTTCATCCCAAAGAGCCGGATCATTAATCTTCCCTTGAACGCAATTGCCGTATGCGGCCACAAACGAAGCAAGCAGATTCAGATGTTCTTCTGCCGACTTTGCGCTCATCGGCATCTTTGAATAGTTCTGACTTGTAGATGCCTGATTGACTTGAGGTTGCGGTTCTTCCGATCTTCCTAACCCTAAGAACGCGCGATTGATTGAATCTTCGGACTCTGGTGTCGATGACGTTTCTCCGGTGAAAAACGCTGTAGCACTCTTCTGATCAGCTGTCACTGATGATTTTGATGTCTTTCCAAAATACATAGCCGGATTTTGGACTTGCTCATAATCAGTCTCAGCCTTTATCATTTCGAAGTGATATGCCCTCAACGTTCCCACGATGTCATCCAGCGATTGAGCATAGTATTTATCTTCATTCAGCTTAATCATGGCCACGTACATAGCCCATTTGGCCGGTAGGGCATCAAGAAGCTTATTGTTCTTGTCTGTGTCAGAATACTCAATACCATGACTTTCAAGCTCTGTTATCAGATGATAAAATCGTGTGATAATATCATCCAACTGTTCATCCTTAAGAGCCTTGAAGATTGCAAACTGTTGGGTTAACAGCTCAGTACGCTTTCTACGTACCCGTGGATTACCCTCACACCGTTTCTGAAGAGACTCCCAAAGCTCTTTTAACGTCCTCTGAGTCCGAAATGTGTGCAAGATATCTTGAGGTAACGCCATTCGGATAATAGAGAAAGCTTTGTTTTCGGCTTCAAATAGTTTCTTGTCATCTTCTTTCATCATTTGATATGACAGAACCTTTTGACGGCCTTCTACCTCAGATACTGGTGGAATGTACCCTTCATCAATGCACACCCCCATGCGCATGTCGTTGAATCGTACAAAATCCGTGAATCTATCCTTCCACCAGTAGTAATCCTCAACTTTCATCAGCTTAGGTGGTGCATTGGCCTTCCCAACTTCGTGATCCATTTCAAGGAATTTCTGAAGGTTCGACATTTTTTCTGAAAGAATTTGAATTTGAACTTAATTAATTTAATTAGAAACTGATTTAAATTAACTAATTCGAATCTGTGATAGATTCGAAACTAATTAAAATTTAATCTTTTGAAAGTAAATTCGATTAAGTCTTAAAGTTCAAGCAGATTCGAAATAATGTCAGATTCGAACAATCCCACAGATTTGAAGATAGGTCAGATTCGAAGGACCCGTTAGAGTCGAAGACCCTTAGAATCGAAGGCACAAACAGAATCGAAAATCAGCAGATTCGAAGCTCAGACTCGAAACAGTAATAAACTCGAAACAAACTCGAAAGAATATAGACTCGAGATCCAATTCGAATGTATTAACAGATTCGACACACCACAGACTCGAAAGTGACTGAAATTGACTCGATAGGAGCGTATTTTGGTTAGACTCGAAAATAAAGTAAAACCCTAATTACCCCTATAGATTCGAGCGCCGCAAACTCGAAAAACGGCT
>JAANYP010007754.1:745000-752943 GCA_020465985.1 Centrapalus pauciflorus | reverse complement strand
AAAAGCGCGAGTCGACTTCCAAAATATCCAGATCTTAGGCCTAACAAAGGCAGTCGGCGAGATTCAGACTCATAATGCCGATCTAAAGAAGATTGTGGACACAGTTCAGGAAGAGAACTTACAGCTAAAAGCCTTTGTTTGTGATCAGTCAGCCGAGATAAGGTCGATGCACTCCCTTATTGAGCAGTTAATGAAAAATCTACAGGCTCAGGGGGAGACATCGTGCCGTGATCAGGAAGCACAGAGGTCGAGAGATGAAGATGATGAAGACAACCAAGGCAATGATCCCAGCCCACAAAGACAGAATGAGCCAGTAGATTTTTCTGCAGCTCAGACTGCTCAATCTCAGGGGGAGCCTAGTCCAGGAGGAACAGGAGGAGAAGCAAGTTCTTCAAAGACTTTAGATAGCGACATGATAGATGCGCTAAAAGATATTGAAGAAGAGCTGATGGAATTTGATTTTGAAGAGGATGTTGAAGAATTAGAGGAAGGAGAGTTTATTCCAGAGGACGTCGTCGACTGGAAATCAGATGATGAGGTGCTAGATGATGAAGACGATCATGTTGATGAAGTAATAATCAATTCACAACCAGTCACTGAACTGTATGAGAGCCAAGATCATAATGTAATTGATATTGATTATATCAACGTAGCCTCAGTAGAAGACAAGGAACTTGAAGAGGCGGAGAAAGAACCATCTAGAGCTGATCTGATAAATCTTTGGTTCAAGAAGGAAGAAAAGAAGGATCATCTGAAGATGAAGAAGAAGATGAGAAATCCAAGTGCTGGAAACTTCTCAGGAGGGATTATTAGCTGGTTCTTTGACAGAGAACTGCAGCTGTTTATTTTGAAGAGAAGAGATGGCCTTCAATACTTGAGGCGGACACTGAAAGCTTATAATTCATTGCCCAAGATTGAAGTTAAAGAGTTAGCCTGGAAGGAGCTGATTAATATTGGAGATGATCCCTACGCTAACGTAATTGAAAGAATTATAAGGAAAGAAGGGCGATCAGGCAAATTTGAGAGGCTTAAGCCGAGATCAGGCAAAAGGGTCGAGGATGGATCAAGGATAGATCCTCATACTGGAAGACCTTGGGCCAGAATGGTGTACAAGCCAGTCAAATGTCTGAAGAAAGTACCTATGAAACCAATGCCACAGAATGTTTTGAGCAACATGAAGTGGTGGTACCTAGAAATTGACACTGCTGAAGCTATCATGGAAGATCAAGACGAGCAGGTCATTTTGAAAGTATATGATCCTCTGCATTTGATAAACCTATCTAAGGACGACCTGAAGAAGCTTCACGATCAGCCTATCTTCTTCACTGAACCATGGAGATCTGAAGCCAGGAAGTTCCAAAAGGTAGTTAAAGTTTGTATAGATGCGGGATTATAGGCAGGTAGTAATATATATAGCTCTAGTACTTAAATTTGATGTCATGTAAATAATTAGAAGCTATCGTCAAGGGGGAGTCTGTTGGTACACCCTGTGTGACGATAGCAGTCTAATCGATTATGATTTAGGTAATATTCTGAGTTAACCAGTATTTTGATATATATGTTTAATATGTGTTTGTCTGTTATTGATTGTGTGTTTGAACTTGATGTAACATATTACAGGAAGTTCAAACATAAAGGTCAAAGATTATGTCAAGCATAAGTTAAAACATAAGTTTCATCACTTAAGTGTTTAAGTGTATTGGCTAGATTCGAATAGGTTAAGGATGGCATTCGAATCTGTGATAGATTCGAATGTATCCTTAGATTCGAATGGGCTAGATTCGAATCTGTCAGATGGACAGATTCGAATGGGCCTTAGGCCAGATTCGAGGTTGGCCCACAACAGACTCGAATCAGGGTCTATAATTAGGGATAGACTCGAATGATTAGTAGACCTTTGGCAGAATTCGTGAGGAATTAAGCAATAGGCGATCTCGAGTTTATCAGCTAGGTGAGTCCCGTTTCGGAGAGAATTAGTACGTAGGATCGTTCGTGTGTCGTTCGTTCAGCGTCTAATAGTCTCCGTGTTTCCGTTGGTTGAGAGTTGTCCGTCTGACCGTCAACGAGGATTCCGCACTCGTTAACGGATCCGCGTCTAGATAGATCTTGCATTGGAAGACCTTACAGATTCCGAACTCGTTGACGGCTCCGCATCTAGATAGATCTCGTATAGTGGTAGACCTTACAGTTAAAGTTGTCAAATGCTAAAAGTTGAAATATATATAATCCCAAATAAATGGAATTAATGACCATTATCACAATTAAAAGAAATTTAAGCTCTCTCTCTCTCTTCTCTCTTCACCTACGGCAACTTCACAATTCATCAAGAAAATCCATAATATTTGCATTAAATTGAAGAATTAAGACAAGTGAAAGTTACAAGAAGCATCCAACAACAAGAAGCTACAAAGATTTGAGGTAAAATCCACTTAAATTTCGGTATTTTATAAGTTTGGTTCGGTTTTGTTAAGAACCGAAACCGAAGAATTATAACATGAAATTTCAAGTTGCATGTTAGATTAAATTGTTAGAAATCATGTATTTAAGTATGTTAGAGTCACAACAACAAAAGTTATAGCTTAAATCGTCCAAATAAGCAAGAAATCGGAATTTTTATAAAATTATGTGTTCTTGACAAAAAGAAAGAAATTTGGATGATTTTGATAAATTTATGGCGTTTTTGATAGGGAAAATAGTATAAAAACAACCCAATAATGATAATATAACTTATTTGTAAGTTGTATGTTGATAAAATGGGTTTTAGTGAATTTTTATGAAAAACCGGTATGAATATAAGATAGAACACCAAAAATAAAATCTGGAAATTCTTAAGTCTATGGATGCGAATTCGGATTGGGCCGAATTTGGATGGAATGTCCATTTCTGACTATTTCAGATGAAAGATGAACCGAACCTGGATTAGTCCCAATTCGGATACTCACTTTGGACTAACCGGTCCGGATGTCCAGATCTGTATGCTTAGTCAGGATGCCCATTTCGGATGCCACTTCGGAAGGACCGAATCCGGATGTCTTGTTTTTGATATTTTAAATAACAATTAAAGATTACTAAATAAAGCAACATGATATATATATATATATATATATATATATATATATATATATATATATATATATATATATATATATATATATATATATATATATATATATATATATATATATATATATATATGTATATATATATATATATGTATATTTATATATATATATATATACCTTTTGAGAATTCAACGAAACAAAGAAAATGAACGAAACGATTGATGAGTTATCAGTTATTAGAATCAGATCAAATAAAGGTTTAAAGCTAAAATGTTCTTGCTATGATATAATTTTGACAGGTTTAGATAAATTCTGAACAAAGAACTAAAGATTTAAAGATATTAAAAGTGGGTCTCAGATTTGAAAAGAAAAGCCAGAGATCAGATTGACAAAGATTTAAAGATAAAATCCTGGGATAACTCAGGTGGTGGATTTTAATCTGCTTGATAAAGACCACATAACCAGTGAGTTATAGATATTCAGTTTTACATGCGAGATTTCCGGTTGAGACATATTGTTGATGATAAATTAATTTGACATTCATATATGATCAGCTGGATTGTGACCAGTGCTCACCATGGTTCGGTGATGCCCTGTGGATCATGATAGCTAGTTGATTTATCATTTCATATGACATTGAAGTTACAACTTATTTCAGATATTGCTATGAGATTATTGCTATCATGACCTTGATTACTATGCTCTCACTGTTACACGCATCTTTTGACATATCGATTCAGCTTAAGATGATTAGCTTTGACGGTCTATTGTTCTAGACCATGCTATTTCACCAGTTCTATTGAACTTGGTATGACACTCCGATGTTCCGCCATGTCGATTTACTGGTAGCTAGCCCAGTATGTGGCTGATCCCCACGATTAAAGCGTGAGCGTGGCTTAAACATCATTCGACTCTATGACTACTATGTCTCAATCATGAGTGGCTGTAGCCGCAGTCAAGATATATCACGCTAGACCCATGATCCGCTTGATAATGCATGTAATCTGAAAATCTATATTCTCACTAAGCATTGCTTATTGTTGTTATTTGACCTTTTTACAGGAAAAGATAAAGGAAAGTCACCTGCTGGACCTACTTCTTAGGTCTTACAAGATCAAGACAGAAGTTTTCATGGTCCTCTACTCCGCAAACCCTTTTTGGTACTGCTTGGAAGATGACAATGTGGTGGTTTGGGTAGATTTATCTTGATTATATGATGACATGAATTAGATTAGACTTGTGCCCTTTATAAGTTTAATTTCAAAACTGTAATCTGTATTAAAATTAATCCTGATATTTTGTACTGTAATTTATAATTCCGCAACTTAATTACTCTATCTTAGTTATGATTGATATCGTGTTGCATGATGTGGGACATAGACTCTTGACAACTACCCCGTAAGGGGTGGTCTTCACAGGATGGTATCAGAGCCCATAGTTTGAGTGAATCAAGTATTACGTGAGTAATACTTGGTCTCAAACTGAAGCAATACATATGTATCAATCATTTAGGAGGTTTGAACTGAGATAGGATGTACAGACTGTTAAGATGGGAAGAAGGGTACATAGATCTAAGTCTATAAACTTATAGTTAAATGATTTTAATTTTCAGTAAAGATATCAGGATCAGGTGACATTCCTAACAACATGACCCCCCAGCACATGTTTGAAATGATGCAACAACTATTAGCCCAACATTCTGAACAACAAAACAAGAATATGCAAGAACAACTTCAGGCAAGAGATGAGGCCGAAGCAAAATGACGTGCTGATAAAAAGAATAAGAGAAAATATAAACAAGTCCAGAATGATGAATCTGATTCTGATAACTCAAACCCCAATGCCCAAATTGTGCAGCCGAAAGGTTGTAAGTTTAAATACTTCAAAGCTAGCGGTGCCCTGAACTTTGACGGTACAGTTAATCCAATTCAGGCGATGGATTGGATTAGTCACACTGAAGAAATCTTCAAGATATCTGATTGTTTAAAATAAAAGAAAGTAAGCTATGCATCAGCTCTGTTCGTCTGTGCTGCCCGTGCCTGGTGGAAAACCCAGAGAAGTATTTATGGCGAGGAGGTTATTCAGACTTTGGAATGGGATCAATTCCTAGATATGTTCAACGCAAAATATTGTCCTGTTGACCAAAAAGACAAGATGGAGGTTCAACTGATGGAGCTAACTCAGGGAACCACGACTGTTGACGAGTATCAGCGCGAATTCTCGCGGCTCTGTGGCTATTCCTCGTATCAAGTAGCCACTGAATAAAGAAAGATGAATCGATTCCGCGGAGGGCTTAACCCGAGAAATCGACACCCAATGAGCGCGAGAAAGTATAAGAGTTACCTAGAAATGGTAGAAGCGGCAAGACAGATCGAGAGGGGATATCTAGAGTATGGCGATCAACTCTATGCTCAATCAACGAACCCGACATGTCCATCTCCCCCAAAGAAACAGAGATCCGGCAGATTCTTTAAGTCCAACAAACCGCAACCACAGCAATCTCAACAATACAACTCGCCTCAGAAAGCTCAAGCTTACTCTCTCACGAATGAACCCCGATTTTGTAAAAGATGCAGTAAATCACACATGGGATTGTGTAATCCAGACGATGTCACTTGCTTTGCATGTAGCAGAATCGGCCACAGCAGTGAAGAATGCCCCCAGCGAGGACTTGGATGCGCTAAATGCGGAAAGCGCGGACACTTCATGTATCAGTGTCGTAGTGGACAACGAGGTCAATCACAATTATCAGCTGGAGGTTCTACAATGAAAAGTTCAGCTGCAACTCCGACTGCAAGGACTCGTGCATTTCATATAACAGCCGAGGAAGCAAAAGAAACCCCTAATGTGGTTACCGGTACGTTCTTGTTAAATTCGATACCAGCTCGTGTATTATTTGATTCTAGTGCTAGTCATTCCTTTATATCGACTACTTTTGCTCGAAGACTGTCTAAATCTCCATCGAAGCTTTCCGTTATACTTGATATTGAGACGGCCAGTAACAATTATGTTATGGCTATTTCTGTTTACCGAAATTGCACTTTGCTTGTTGATAACATTGTGTTCAACCTTGATCTCATTACGATTTTGTTGAAAGAGTTTGATGTCATTATCGGCATGGACTGGCTAATGAATAATGAGGCAACAATCGTATGCAACCGCCAAATCATCAGAATCAAGTCTTCAGACGGCCGAGTGTTAGAAATAAAAGGCGACAAGCGAAAAGGTGCTCACTGCTTCATAACTATTGAGAAAGCGCGTAAATATTTGTCTAAGGATCACGAGTCCTATTTATGTTTTGTATCGTCTGAATCCGTTTCTGATGATAACAACAAATCCATATCTGATATTCCTATCGTCTGTGAGTTCCCAGACGTATTTCCTGATGATATTTCTGGAGTGCCACTAGAACGACAAGTTGAATTCGGCATTGACTTAGTTCCTGGTGCGGCTCCAGTTGCCAAAGCTCCCTACAGACTTGCGCCTGCAGAAATGCAGGAAATGTCAAAGCAAATGCAAGATCTGTTAGAGAAGGGGTTTATCCGACCTAGTTCATCTCCGTGGGGTGCACATGTCTTGTTTTTAAAGAAGAAAGACGGAACTCTCCGAATGTGCATCGACTATCGTGAGTTGAACAAAGTCACAATCAAGAATAAATATCCTCTGCCCAGAATCGATGACTTATTTGATCAGCTACAAGGAGCAAGCTACTTATCCAGAATTGATGTTCGTTCTGGGTATCATCAGCTAAAAGTAAGAGATGAGGATATTCCAAAGACAGCTTTTCGAACAAGATACGGTCATTACGAATTCCTCGTAATGCTTTTCGGTCTGACAAATGCACCAGCAGCGTTCATGGATCTCATGAATCGCGTGTGCAGGCCAATGCTGGATAAGTCAGTTATCGTATTGATAGACGATATCCTGATTTACTCCAAAACGGACGCTAATCATGTTGTTCATTTGTGTCAACTGCTAGAGTTGTTGAGAAAGGAAAGACTCTACGCAAAATTTTCGAAATGCGAATGCTGGCTCAGACAGGTATAATTTTATATTGTCTCGAGTTATTCCTATGCGTTCTTTGTTCGGAAAAAAAAAACTTGAATTCAACTCTGTTATCTTTATAGATCCAATTCCTTGTCCATGTTGTATCTGGCAAAGGTATCTCAGTCGAACCTTCCAAAGTCGAGGCCTTTCAGAAATGGCAAACGCCTCGCAATGCCTCTGAAATCAGAAGTTTCCTTGGATTGGCCGTTTACTATCGGCGATTCATTAAGGACTTCTCGAAGATTGCTGTGCCACTCACGATATTAACATGAAAGAATACACATTTCGTGTGGGCTGATAAACAGCAAGAGCTATTGGAAACTCTGAAGCAGAAACTAATTTAAGCGTCGATCCTAGCCTTACCAGAGGGCAATGATGACTTTATTTTCAATAGCGATGCTTCTGGTACTGGTCTAGGTTGTGTCCTCATGCAAAGGGTAAAAGTCATTGCCTACGCTTCAAGGCAATTGAAAGACTATGAGAAAAGCGCACCAACTCATGATCTTGAGTTGGCTGCCGTTACCTTTACACTAAAAATCTGGCGTCATTATCTCTATGGAACTCGGTGTCAGCTTTACACCGACCATAAAAGTATCAAACATCTCTTTACTCAAAAGGATCTGAACATGAAACAGCGACGGTTCTTAGAACTTATCAAGGACTATGATTGCGAGATCCTGTATCATCCCGGCAAAGCGAATGTGGTCGCGGATGCTTTGAGTAGAAAGGTTTATCCCGAAAAGTGTTGTTATGCCCTGACTCCTATTGTATTCTCTTCTGATCTTATCGAAGATATCAAATCTGCCCAAGCTGAAGCATTGAAAGAAGAGAATC
>JAANYP010007753.1:0-55595 GCA_020465985.1 Centrapalus pauciflorus | reverse complement strand
ATATGTAAATATATATATCATATTGCTTTATTTATTGATCTTTCATCATAAATTCATGAATATTGTAATTGTAAAATATCATTTATTTGTGATTTTAATTTATCAAAATAGGACATCAGAATTCGGACCATCCGGATTTGGATCAACCGGATTCGGACTTATCCAGATTTGGGCATCCGGATTCGGACCATCCGAGTTCGGATTAATCCGAATTGTGTCATCCGAATTCGGATCCCTTGGACCGAACTTAGGCCATTCGAAATGCATCATCCGAAACAGGTCCGAAACATAGGATCCGGAATGGATCCGAACTGGCACTTTATCCGAATTCGGTCCTAACCGAATTCAGATCCCACGACTTGCATATTTCCAGATTTTTGTTCTTGTTGTTCATCTTTTATACACACGGATTTTCACTTAAAATTCAATAAATCCATTTTTTATTAACATGCAATGTAATATAATGTTATACTATCATATTTGGGTTGTTTTTATACAATTTTCCCTATCATTAACACACTAAATCTTTTAAGATCGTCCAAAACATGATAAAAACTTCAAGAACACAAAATATTACAAAAACTCATATTTTTAATTAATTGGGACGGTCCAACCTGAAATTTTTGATTCTGTAACATCCAATAACTTCATTACATGATTATCTATCGAAAATTTACACATGCAACCAACAAATTTCATGTTTTAAATCTTTGGTTTCGGTTTTTCTCAAAACCGAACCAAAACTCATTAAACTTCAAAATTAAACTGAATATTACCTCAAATCTTTGTAGTTTATTGATGCTTGATGATTGTTGCAACTCCTTCTTGAATTAAATCTTCATTTAATTGCAAAATTATGGATTCTTGATGAGGATTTGTGGAATAGCCGTAAGTTTAGAGTGAGAAGAGAGAGAGAGAGTTTGAAATTGTGATTAATGGCATTAAAAGGCATTAACTTGGTTTATATATATCAATTTTGATAATTATTCTATTTAACCCCCTTCACTTTTGCATTTTACATCTCTTTTAATTTGTTCATCTAAATAATTTATAACATTTATTTAATCTTAATTAAATAATTTCATTACTTAATTAAATTACAAAACAAATAATGTAATAAAATTACATTATTAGCTCAAAAATAGAAATTAAGTTCAGCTAAAAGCTAGGTTGTTATAGAATGGGCTCCACCACGCACAAACTTCGTCCTCGAAGTTAGCTATGTTCGAACAGACTTGGATAGGTAGCTTTTCTGACATCTTTTGATTCCCAAGACCGATGCGAACCCTTGTGGTGTTTCCACTAGACGAGCACCATGTGTGTCTCTTTATTTCGAAGCTTTTTGGTCTTCGAGTCTAGAATACATTCCGGTTCTTCAACCACTCGAAGCTTTTCATCAATTTGCAGATTAACATGTGGTATCTACACTTCTCTTTCATCTGCTAAGCTCTTTTGCAAATGACTGACATGGAATACAGGATGTATTCTCGCTAAGTCAGTTGGCAGTTCAAGACGATAGGATTGATTTCCTATCTTTTCAACGATCTTGAACGGGCCAATAAATCGTGGAGCTAGCTTGTTTCGCTTTATAAACCGGACCACATTTTTCTATGGGGATACTTTCAGCATCACCCAATCGTTAACTGCAAAACTAATCGATCGATGCCGATTGTCGTAATATGACTTCTGCCTGCTTTGAGCTTCAAGAATGTTTCTTCTAACAAGTTGAATCTGTTCATGAGTCAACTGTAGAAGGGCAGGACCTGCTAAAGGCGATTCACCTGTTTCGCGCCAACAGGTGGGAGTCCTGCACTTTCGTCCATATAGAGCTTCAAAAGGAGCCATCTTGATCGTGGAATGATAACTGTTGTTGTATGAGAATTCGACCAAAGGCAGGTGGTCATCCCAGTTACTGCCCAAATCAAGAACACAGGCACGGAGCATATCTTCAACAGTCAAGATAGTGCGTTCACGTTGGCCATCTGCATTAGGATGATAAGCAGTACTCATGAAAATTCAAGTACCCATCCCCTCTTGCAACGCTTTCCAAAATCTCAAAGTGAAACGACTATCACGATCAGAGACAATAGATTTCGGCACACCATGACGAGAAATAACCTCGGTGATGTACATCTGTGCCCATCTATCAAGGGAGTACGTCTCTTTCATCGGTATAAAATGAGCTGACTTCGTTAATCGATCCACGACTACCCAGATGGAGTCGTGCTGTCTCTTGGTTTTAGGCAACTTGGTTTCAAAATCCATGGTTATATGCTCTCACTTCCACTCAGGAACTGGTAGTGGTTGCATATCCCCGAAGGGTTTCTGATGTTCTGCCTTAACCATTTGACAGACTCTGCAGCTTTCAACGTATTGACCGATGTATTTCTTCATTCCTGGCCACCAGTAATCAGCTTTCAGATCGAAGTACATCTTTGAGCTGCCAGGATGAATAGATAACTTGGACTGATGAGCTTCAGATAGAAGAGTGTTGCGGATTGAACCATACATAGGAATCCAGATTCGGTTTCCTTTGAGACATTGAAGTCCCAAATGATTCATAGATAAGAATTGTAATTGCCCCTTGAGATTTTCAGTACAGAGATTCTCTTCTTTCAGTGCTTCAACTTGGGCAGATTTGATGTCTTCGATAAGATCAGAAGAGAATACAATAGGAGTCAGGGCATAGCAACACTTTTCTCGGTAGACTTTTCTACTCAAAGCATCCGCGACCACATTGGCTTTGCCGGGATGATACAGGATCTCACAACCATAGTCCTTGATAAGCTCCAAGGACCGACGCTGTTTCATGTTTAGATCCTTTTGAGTAAATAGATGCTTGAAACTTTTATGGTCGGTGTAAAGCTTACACCGAGTCCCATCGAGATAATGCCGCCAGATTTTCAATGCAAAGGTAACGGCAGCCAACTCAAGATCATGAGTTGGTGCGCATTTCTCATAGTCTTTCAATTGCCTTGATGCGTAGGCAATGACTTTTTCCCTTTGCATGAGGACACAACCTAGACCAGTACCAGAAGCATTGCTATAAACGACAAAGTCATCATTGCCTTCTGGTAAGGCTGGATTGGCGCTTGAATAAGTTTCTGTTTCAAAGTTTCAAATGTCTCTTGCTGTTTATCAGCCCATACCAAAGGTGTATTCTTTCGTGTTAGCATCGTAAGTGGCACAGCAATCATCGAGAAGTCCTTGATGAATTGCCGATAGTAGCCAGCCAATCCAAGGATACTTTTGATTTCAGAGGCATTGCGAGGCATTTGCAATTTCTGAACGGCCTCGACTTTGGAAGGATCGACTGAAATACCTTCGCCAGATATAACATGGCCAAGGAATTGGATCTATAAAGAAATCAAAGTAGAATTTCAAGTTTTGCTTGAAACAAAGAACGCTTAAGAAATAACTCAAGACAATATGAAGTTATACCTGTCTGAGCCAGAATTCGCATTCAGTGAATTTTGCGTAGAGTCTTTCCTTTCTCAATAACTCTAGCAGTTGACGCAAATGATTACGATGATCAGCCTCCATTTTGGTCTAAATTAGGATATCGTCTATGAATACGATAACTGACTTACCCAGCATTGGTCTGCACACGCGATTCATGAGATCCATGAACGCCGCTGGTGCATCGTTAAACTGAAAGGCATTACGAGAAATTCGTAATGACCATATCTTGTTCGGAAAGCTGTCTTTGGAATATCCTCATCTTTAACTTTCACGTGATGATACCCAGAACGAAGATCGATTTTGGAGAAATAGCTTGCTCCTTGTAGCTGATCAAATAAATCATCGATTCTGGGCAGAGGATATTTGTTTTTGATGGTGACTTTGTTCAACTCACGATAGTCGATGCACATACGGAGAGTTCCGTCTTTCTTCTTGACGAATAATACAGGTACACCCCACGGAAATGAACTAGGTCGGATAAATCCCTTCTCTAACAGATCTTATAATTGCTTTGACGTTTCCTGCATTTCTGCAGGCGTAAGTGTGTAGGGAGCTTTAGCAATTGGAGCCGCACCAGGAACTAAGTCAATGCTGAACTCAACTTGCCGGTGGCACTCCAGAAATATCATCAGGAAATACGTCTGGGAACTCACAGAAAATAGGAATATCAGACACAGATTTGTTGTTGGCTTCAGAAATGGATTCAGATGAGACAAAACATAAATAGGATTCATGACCTTTAGATAGATATTTACGCGCTTTCTCAATAGTTATGAAGCAGTGAGCACCTTTTCGCTTGTCGCCTTTTATTTCTAACACTCGGCCGTCTGAAGACTTGATCCTGATGATTCGGCGGTTGCAGACGATTGTAGCTTCGTTGTTCATTAACCAGTCCATGCCGATAATGACGTCGAACTTTTTTAATGGAATCGGGATAAGATCAAGGTTGAACACGATGTTATCGACGAGCAATGTGCAATTTTGGTAAACGGAATCAGCCATAACATAATTGTTACTGGTCGTCTCAATATCAAGTATGACAGAAAGCTTTGATGGAGATTTAGATAGTCTTTACGCAAAAGAAGTCGAGATATATGAATGACTTGCTCCGGAATCGAATAATACGCGCGCAGGTATTGAATTTAATAAGAACATACCGGTAACCACATCTGGGGTTTCTTTCGCTTCCTCCGCTGTTATATGGAATGCACGGGTTCTTGCAGTTGGAGTTGCGGCTGAACTTTTCATCGTAGAACCTCCACCTGATGATTGCTATTGGCCTCGTTGTCCACTACGACACTGATACATGAAGTGTCCGCGCTTTCCGCATTTTTCACATCCAAGTCCTCGCTGGGGACACTCTTCGCTACTATGGCTGATTCTGCTACATACATAACAGGTTACATCATCGGGATTGCACATTCCCATATGCGACTTCCTACATCTTTTACAAAATCGGGGTTTATTCGTGAGAGAGTAAGCTTTAGCTTTCTGAGGCGAGCTGTATTGCTGAGATTGCCGGGATTGCTGGGACTGGGACTTGATTGTCTTAAAGAATCTACCGAATCTTTGCTTCTTTGGAGGAGAAGGACATGTCGGGTTCGTTGATGGAGCATAGAGTTGATCGTCGTACTCTAGATATCCCCTCTCGGTCTGTCTTGCAGCTTCAACCATCTCTAAGTAACTCTTATACTTTATCGCACTCATCGGGTGTCTGTATCTCGGATTAAGCCCTCCACGAAATCTGTTCATTTTTCTTTCTTCAGTGGCTACTTGATACGAGGAATAGCCACAAAGTTGCGAGAATTCATGCTCGTACTCATCTACAGATTTTGTTCCTTGGGTTAGCTGCATCAGTTGAACCTCCATCTTGTCTCGTTGGTCGACAGGACAATATTTCGCATTAAACATATCGCGAAACTGGTCCCATTCTAGAGTCTGAATAACCTCCCACCATAAATACTTCTCCGGGTTTTCCACCAGGCACGGGCAGCGCCGACGAATAAAGAAGATGCGTAACTCACTTTCTTTGACTCTAGGTAATCAGATATCCTGAAGATTTCTTCAGTGTGACTAATCCAATCTATCGCCTGAATTGGATTGACTGTACCCTCAAAGTTAAGGGCACCGCTCGCTTTAAAATCTTTAAACTTACAGCCTTTCAGGTGCTCAATTTGGGCATTGGGGTTTGAGTTATCAGAATCGATTCATCATTCTGGACTTGTTTATCTTTCCTCTTATTCTTTTTATCAGCACGTCTTTTTGCTTCGGCCTCATCTCTAGCCTGAAGCTGTTCTTGCATATTCTTGTTTTGTTGTTCTGAATGTTGGGCTAGTAGTTGTTGTACCATTTCTAACATTTGCTGGGGGGTCATATTGTTGGGAATGTCACCTGATCCTGACATCTTTATTTTAAATTAAAATCATTTAACTATCAGTTTATAGACTTAGATCTATGTATCCTTTTTCCCATCCTAACAGTCTGTACATCCTATCTCAGTTCAAACCACCTAAATGATTGATACATATGTATTGCTTCAGTTTGAGACCAAGTATTACTCACGTAAAACTTGATTCACTCAAACTATGGGCTCTGATACCATTCTGTGAAGACCACCCCTTATGGGGCAGTCATCACGAGTCTAGGTCCCACATCATGCAACACGATATCAATCATACTAAAATAGAGTAATTAAGTTCCGGAATTTAAAATTACAGTACAAAATATTAGGATAAGTTTAATACAATTTTAGTTCAGGATTACAATTTTCAAATTAAACTTATAAAGGGTACAATTCTAATCTAATTCATGTCATCATACATTCAAATCAAATCTAACCAGACCACCACAATCATCATCTGCCAATTAGTACCGAAGGGTTTGTTGAGTAGTGGTCTATGAAAACTTCAACTTGATTCTTGTAAGACCTAAGAACTAGGTCCAGCAGGTGACTTTCCTTTATCTATTCCTGTAAAAAGTGTAAACAACATCTGTAAGCAATGCTTAGTGAGAATATAGATTTTCTAGTTACATGCATTAATCAAGCGGATCATGGGTCTAGCGTGATATGACTTGACTGCCGCTACAGCCACTCATGATTGAGACATAGTAGTCATAGAGTCGGATGATGTTCAGGCCACGCTCACGCTTTAATTGTGGGGATCAGCCACATATTGGGCTAGCTACTAGTAAATCAACATGGCGGAACATCGGAGTATCATTACCAAGTTCAATAGAACTAGTGAAATAGCATGGTCTAGAACAATAGACCATCAAGGCTAATCATTCTAAGCTGAATTGATATGTCAATGATGCGAGCAATAATGAAAGCATAGTAATCAAGGTCATGATAGCAATAATCTCATAACAATATCTGAAATAAACTGTAAGTACAATGTCATGCGGAATGATAAATCAAATAGATATCATGATCCACAGGGCATCACCGAACCATGGTGAGCACAGGTCACAATCCTGTTGATCATATATGAATGTCAAATTAATCTATCATCAACAATATGTCTCAACCGGAATCTAGCATGTAAAAACTGAATATAACTCACTGGTTCTGTGGTCTTTATCAAGCAGATTTAAAATCCACCACCTGAGTTATCCCAGGATTTTATCTTTAATCTTTGTCTATCTGATCTCTGTCAATTCTTTTCAACTCTGTGACCCGCTTTCAATATCTTTAGATGTTTGTTCAGAATTTAACGGAACCTGTCCAGGATCATATCATTAGCTTTTAGCTTTAAAATCTTTATTTTATCTGATTTTGATAACTGATAACTCATCAATCATCCATTATTTTATTTTCTTTGTTTCTTTGAATTCTCAAAAGATATATATATAATTAAATATATATATCATATTGCTTTATTTATTAATCTTTCATCACAAATTCATGGATATTGTAATTGTAAAATATCATTTATTTGTGATTTTAATTTATCAAAATAGGACATCAGAATTCGGACAATCCGGATTTGGATCAACCGGATTCGGACTTATCCGGATTTGGGCATCCGGATTCGGACCATCCGAGTTCGGATCAATCCGAATTGTGTCATCCGAATTCGGATCCCTTGGACGGAACTCAGGCCATTCAAAATGCATCATCCGAAACAGGTCCGAAACATAGGATCCGGAATGGATCCGAACTGGCACTTTATCCGAATTCGGTCCTAACCGAATTCGGATCCCACGACTTGCATCTTTCCAGATTTTTGTTTTTGGTGTTCATCTTTTATACACACGGATTTTCACTTAAAATTCAATAAACCCATTTTTTATTAACATGCAATGTAATATAATGTTATACTATCATATTTGGGTTGTTTTTATACAATTTTCCCTATCATTAACATACTAAATCTTTTAAGATCGTCCAAAACTTGATAAAAACTTCAAGAACACAAAATATTACAAAAACTCATATTTTTAATTAATTTGGACGGTCCAACCTGAAATTTTTGTTTCTGTAACATCCAATAACTTCATTACATGATTATCTATCGAAAATTTACACATGCAACCAACAAATTTCATGTTTTAAATCTTTGGTTTCGGTTTTTCTCAAAACCGAACCAAAACTCATTAAACTTCAAAATTAAACTGAATATTACCTCAAATCTTTGTAGTTTATTGATGCTTGATGATTGTTGCAACTCCTTGAATTAAATCTTCATTTAATTGCAAAATTATGGATTCTTGATGAGGATTGCCGTAAGTTTAGAGTGAGAAGAGAGAGAGAGAGAGAGAGAGAGAGTTTGAAATTGTGATTAATGGCATTAAAAGCCATTAACTTGGTTTATATATATCAATTTTGATAATTATTCTATTTAACCCCCTTCACTTTTGCATTTTACATCTCTTCTAATTTATTCATCTAAATAATTTATAACATTTATTTAATCTTAATTAAATAATTTCATTACTTAATTAAATTACAAAACAAATAATGTAATAAAATTACATTATTAGCTCAAAAATAGAAATTAAGTTCAGCTAAAAGCTAGGTTGTTACAGCTTGCTTACAAGATAAGTAAACCTGTTTTCATCAAGAGGCTTGGTGAAAATGTCTGCAAGCTGTTCATCTGTGGAAATAAAACTTACCTCCACATTACCTTTCTGGATGTGATCCCTGATGAAGTGATATCTGACCTCTATATGTTTTGTTCTGGAATGAAATACTGGATTGTTGGAGATAGCTACAGCACTTGTATTATCACACAAAATAGGAGACTTCCTATATAAAAGTCCATAGTCTTCAAGCTGATGCTGCATCCACAGAATATGCCCACAGCAGTTTCCAGCAGCAATATATTCAGCTTCAGCAGTAGAAGTAGAAACTGGGTTCTGCTTCTTGCTACACCAACTTATCAACTTACCACCAAGGAGTTGACACCCACCTGTTGTGCTTTTTCTGTCTAGCCTGCAGCCTGCAAAATCAGAATCTGAATATCCTGTTAGCTCAAGACTTGAGTCTTTGGGATACCAAAGACCCAAACCTGGTTTACCCTTAAGGTATCTGAAGATTCTTTTTACAGAACCTAGATGTGATTCTTTAGGATCAGCTTGAAACCTAGCACATAAACAGGTAACAAACATAATATCTTGTCTACTAGCAGTTAAATATAGCAAGCTCCCAATCATGCCTCTGTAAGCTGTTACTGAAACAGCTTTACCACTGGCATCTGCATCCAACTTTACATTAGTTTCCATTGGGGTTTTGATAGGAGAACTTTGATCAAATTTAAACTTTTTCAAAAGATCTAATGTATACTTTCTTTGATTTATGAAAATTCCATTTGAGGTTTGTTTAACCTGTAATCCTAAAAAGAAAGTAAGTTCTCCCATCATACTCATTTCATATTTAGATTTCATGAGTAGTGAAAAATTCTTGCATAACTGCTCATTAGTAGAGCCAAATATTATGACATCCACATAAGCATAATATCATACTTCACCTTCTTTATGAATAGTGTGGTATCCACTTTTCCTCTGGAATACCCATTGCTCATAAGGAAATCAGTTAGAGTGTCATACCAGGCTCTAGGGGCTTGTTTTAGACCATAGAGGGCTTTGTCCAACTTATAGACAAAACATGGATGATGTTCATTTTCAAAATCTGGTGGCTGCTTGACATAGACTTCTCCTTGCAGCTTGCCATTCAAAAATGCACTCATCACATCCATTTGAAATACCTTCTTGCTCTTATGAGCAGCGTAGGCTAGAAACAAACGAATTGCCTCTAACCTGGCCACAGGAGCAAATGTTTCATCATAGTCAATGCCTTTTTCCTGTCTGTAGCCTTGAGCTACTATTCTTTCCTTATTTCTAATGACATGACCTTGCTCATCCATCTTGTTCCTGAAAACCCATTTAGTGCCAATTATTGATTTTCCTTTAGGTTCAGGGACCAGCTTCCATACTTTGTTTCTCTCAACCTGGTTGAGCTCTTCTTGCATGGCAGTGATCTAATTGGCATCTTTCAGTGCTTCATCCACTTTCTTAGGCTCCAACAAGGACACAAAGCTAGAAAACATACAAAAGTTTCCTAAGCTGTCCCATCTTGTTTGTACCCCTTTGTTGATGTCACCAATTATTTGATCGTTTGGGTGACACCTGATCCACTTAGGATCTTGCCAAAATGAGGATTCTCCTGAGTTATTTGCATCTTCAACAGGTCCTGTTGAGCAGCTCTCAAGATTTTCAGACACACTGATATCTTGAGCCTGTTCACTTGTTGAGCATGACTCTCCAGTGTTGAACATATCAGCAGAGGATCCAGGAAAATCAACACTGATTGGTTCAAGACATGATGTTGTAATAATGTCAATACACTTATTCACACAGGGTGTATCAACATAGTCATCATCATGCCCATCATGATTAACAGGTTCCACTCTAGATGTGGTGGAAGCTTTTGAGTCTTTTTCTTCATTGATGGAATGCATAAGATCATCAAAGTTGAACTCTCCTGAAACAGATTCAGGAACAGCTTTGGTGGAGGCATTCCTAGACTCTTCAAAGGTGACATTGAAAGATTCATCTATCACCTTTCTCTTGTTGTTGTAAACTCTGTAGGCTTTGGAGATAGCAGAGTATCCAACAAACACACCTTCATCAGCTTTGGGTTCAAACTTTGCCAGTTGGTCCCTCTGATTCAGAATGAAGCAGGGACATCAAAGCACATGGAAATAACTAATGATTGGCCTCCTCCCTTTGATTAACTCATAGGGAGTCTTGTTGAACCTTTTCACTACAAAGGATCTATTTTAGGTAAAGCAGGCAGTATTGACAGCTTCAGCCCAAAATGATGAAGGTAAACCTGATGCACACAGCATGGTTCTAGCAGCTTCTATGATAGTTCTGTTTCTCCTTTCAGCAATTCCATTTTGTTGTGGAGTTCTTACTGCTGAAAAGTTCTGTGAGATCCCTCTTTCTTCACAGAAGTCCTCAAGAGTGCTGTTTTTGAATTCAGTACCATGATCACTTCTAAGCTGCTTTACTTGAGCAGATTTCAGCATTTCCATCTACTTGATAAATCCAATGATTTCTCTAGCAGCCTCCCTTTTGCTCTTCAAAAAGATCACCCATGTATACCTGGAGAACTCACCAACCATTACTAGAGTCTATCTTCTTCCACCTAGACTTGGGACACTAACTGGTCCAAACAAGTGCATGTGGATTAAGTAGAGAGGAGTATGAATAGAGAAATTGTGCTTTGATTTAAAAGATGATTTTCTCTGCTTGCCTTTCTCACAAGCTGTGCAGAGTTTATCCTTAACAAAGGTTATAGAGGACAAACCTGTTACCAACTCTTTCTTACAGAGTTTGTTGATATTCTTGAAGTTCAGGTGTGATAGCCTTTTGTGCCATAACCAGTTCAGGTCTGCGTTGCTTTTTGAGATAAAGCAGGTTTCAGTTGTGGGATCAGGAGATTTCATGTCCACAACATATACACCTTTCTTTCGTTGTGCAAAAAGCACAACTTTGTCTTGGGGATCCAATATGTAACCCAGGTGCTCATCAAAGTTAACCTTGTAGCCAGCATCACACAGTTGACTTATGCTTACAAGATTATGTTTCAGCCCAGACACATAGGCTACCCTTTTGAATACATCAACACCAGCTTGAAGAGTTCCATATCCTTCTGTGGATCCCTGTACATTGTCACCAAAAGTGACTTTTGGCCCTTTTTTAGGCCTGAGATCACTCAGCAGGTCCTTGCAACCTGTCATATGTCCTGAGCAGCCACTGTCCAAGTACCAAACCTGGGATGGTTGTTTGTCCTGCAGAGTGTCATGAGAAAATATTAGTTGTTTTTAGGGGAACTCATCATAGGGATGAGTATCAGCTTGGTTACCATCCTCATTGACTATGTTACTTCACACTACTCATTTCACTTCTTCACACTGTCTTACAAGCCATTGTCTTGTAACCTGTTCAACTATTGAACACAACCTGTTCTTACAAAGGAGAGCAGGCTGAAGGCACAGTTTGAAGGGAGAACAGCTTGAAGACTGAGAACCTTGTGTTGACCCTGATCATCACAGGTTTGACCAACAGCGTAGACCAAAAGTTTAATTATCTTTCTTCATAATTAAGTTACTTAAATTATGTTTTAATTTAACTTAATTACTGCGGATAATGTTGATTTCGTGTGTTAGTGATTAAAAAGGTCAAGTGGTCTGACAAATGTTCTGACATGGACAACCGTTCCGTTTTTCCGTCAACTAACATTTCAAATCAAACCGCCCAAATCTTTTCTCTCTCATACACACGACCATTCAAATCCTATAAATACCTACATACTGGTTCATCTTCGTCTTTCTCATCATTTCCAGAAATCCTCAAGAACCCTAAAAATCGACTAAGTGTCTCCTGCTTCTCCAAACCTCAAAAATTCCCAAATGGCTCACAGACCTAATCCCTTTCTCCTAGTGTTCGTTGGTGAGGATGTTGTCAAACACTCATCCATCACCACAATGCTGACCATTAAGCCCACCAACTACATTGCCAACCTCACAATCCCCAAAAACTATGTGGGGAAGGGCTATGACCAAATGGTGGAGTTTCTGAAAGTTCATCCGTTGAACTACGCCATGACTGCATCTCCTGGTGTCCTGTACCAGGAGATGGTGTATGAGTTCTGGTATACCTGTGCCTATATCCCAGAAACCAAAGTCATCAAGGGCACCATACTCAATGGGACTCAGACCATTGAGATCAACACTCATCTGCTCAGGGAAGTTCTTCGACTCCCTGTGGTTGCACAATATGATCGACCACAGCCTGAACATGAACATATGAAGAATCTGCTGCACTTTTGTGGTGTAGCAGAACCAAAAATTGGAGCAACACTGTTTAGGAAGGACCTCTCTCCTACCTACAGCTTCTTATTCGCCTCTGTGGTGATGTGCTTCAGCAGCAAAGTTGGTTCCTTTGACCAACTGAGCCGTGATGAAATCCCTGTAGTTCTGCAGCTTGTGGATGGAACTACCATGGATATGGCCAAATGGATTTTTGTGAATTTGAGGAACCTGGTGCAGCAAGAGTCAAGACCAGCTGCTGTTCGATATCCCAGGTTTCTGAGCCTCATTTTCAAGCATGTATGTGGTGAGCATCTCTATAACTCTCAGCCTCTTCTTAAGACTGCTGCATTCCCAGTTATAGGGAATAGAGTTTTCTATACTCCAGTCCTGAAGAATGAGCCTCCTCTATCCACACCAATGAGGAGGCTGCTAGGTTTGGTGGAAGGACCCTCTACTGTGAGGGTGGATCCAGAGACTGCTCCCACCAGAAAATCCAAAGCCAGGTCCAAGCTGGTCAAAAGGACCCTGGCAACTGAAGCTGGGCCTGTGAAAAAGAAGGCCAAAACAGCTCAGTCTGAGTCTGTACCTTTAGCCTCTGTGGCTGAGGAAGAGCAGACTCCTTACCCTGGTTCATTTGTTGAGCCTGAAGCCTTTGTGGCTGGTGCCTCTGTGGCACAAGAGACCATGGAACAGGCCAGCCCCACTGTTCCTAGCCCAGTCTCACATCCTGTCCAAACAGATCCTCTTCCTACTCCACAATCACCCACATCATCCATCCATTACCAATGCAAATCATTAGCCAAAAAGAAACCAGCCCACAAAACCACCTCCTCTGTTCCCTCTCAACAGGGTTCAGTTGAAAAAGAAGCAACCCCAGCTGCCTCTCCTATTTTGGGAGCAGGTTCAGCTCATTTGGAGCCTGCTTCACTCCAATCTGAGTCTACCCAGAGTCAGCCTAGACCCTCTGGTTCCTCCCAACAGGAACCAGTTGTACAAACGGAGATACCCACATCAACTATCCCAGCTTCCCAACAGGCTGAGGATATTGAAAGACAGGAGTCCTCTCCACTCCATACTGTGTCCACACTGTTCCCCACTCATATCTCCTCACACCCTGAGTCTGCACGAGGTGCCCACGCTGCTGATATAGACCAATCAGCAGCTCAGCCTCAAACTTCTGCTCCCCATGATACAGCTGTTCTACACCAACCAGCTGCTGAGGGACCAACAACCCAAGCTGATGAACCTCAGGGATCATACCATCCCTCTGGTGAGGCTACTCCCTTCATGCAAATTCCATCAGCAGGTTTCACCACTGCTAATGTTGAAATGCATATCCCATCTCCCAATGATGAGGTGCCTTTAGACCAAGGCACTGCAGAGGGAACCACCACTGGTCTTCATGAGGGTGTTGCAACACAAGCAGCATCTGAAAGGCCCCAAACATCATCCCCTTCTCCTGGTGATGCAGCTATAGCCGCTGCTGAAGGACCTCTTGATCCCTCCAACCTGGGCCATCTTACTTTTGCCCAGGCTATGGAGCTTCTGTTCCAAGTCCCTCTTCCCTCTCCATCACATCCTCAAACACCAGCCTCATCATCATCTTCTCCATCTACCCACTCCAAACAATCCACCCATACACCACCATCTCCCAAAGACCTGCCTTTGAAGGATCAGCTTTCTTTGCTGACCAACAAAGTTGGTTCTTTGGAAAACACCATGCACTCCCTACCATCCATCATCTCAGACTCTGTGTCTGAGCAGCTCAAAGGCTTCTTTGATATGTTCAAAGAATCCTTCCCAGTCACTCCCCAAACTGACAACTCTCCACAGCTGTTAGCACTCACTGCTCAGTTGCAAAATGTATCCAACTCTCTCTCTCTTCTATCCTCTCTTTACAACAGGACTCAGTGTCCTCTATGGCAGCCATTTCACAACAGCTGTCATCTCTCCTCACTTCTTGCCACACTACCCTTCCTAACACATTGGCCAGCCTGAACACTCTTATTGGCTCTCTATCAAATACTGTGTCCTCAGACCTTGCTGATGTGCAAGATACTCTTGAAGTCCATCTTGCACAGCTTCAAAGCCTGTTGTTCACAGCTTCTGATAGAGAAAACATTGTTAAGCTGACCACTCTTGCTGATTCCCAAGCCTCTTCTCTTTAGGCCTGTCTTTCCCAGCTTGCAGAGGTTAAGGACAACCTGGCTTTCTTAGTGACAAGCCTGGTTGGCCCCAAACCTGCTGCCAAAACTGCTGGTAAGCCTGCTGACTTTGTGTCTTCAGGCAGCCCAGGTGTTGAAGGTGCTGTTCCATCTCCTTCAAAGGGGGAGAAGTCATCTGCCTCGAAGACTAAGTCTAAGAGGGAGAAAACTTCTTCTCCTAAGGAGAAAGCAGTACCTACAACTCCCACTGGTCAACCAGCAGGGACATCTACAGGTACAGCTGAAGGTGCCTCTCAAGCTGCTATGCCTACTCAGGCTGTCTCTCCAAACCCTGCTCAGTCTAAGGGGGAGGAAGTCATTCCTGAGGACAGGCCTAGCAGTAAAAGGAAGCACCTAATTCTAACTGAAGAAGAAGAAGAAGAGGAAATTCCTGAGGCTGCTATCACTACAGCAGCAGCTAAAGGAAAAGAAAAAGCAGCCATTGATCAACAACAGCAGAAAGCAGCTGATCTTAAGTTTCACAAAGCCAGGGCTAAAGAGATGGGTCTTCCTATGCACAAGTACTTTGAGTTTAGAGAAGAACAGCTTCAAGCTCTGGAGGAATTGAGAAAAGAAGAAGAATCTGCTAAAGCTGCTAAATCTTTTGCACTCCAAGAAGCAAAGAAAATTAAAATGTCTACCTTGGAGGTGCAAAAGAAATTAATGGAAGCTGCTAAGGTATCAACAGGAGAAAAGGAGGGAGAAAAAGCACAGGGTGCTCAGGTCTTTGTGACCAAGACTCAAGTACCCTCTGCCAGAGCCAAATTCCACTTTGACAACTTGGCTAGAAAGAAATTTCATGATGTTGCTACTAGAAGGCTTGCCAAGGAAGCGATTGTCAAAGCTGTTCCCATTTCAAGAAAAGGCACACAGTGGAAGCTTCAGATCACCAGGATGGGTGCAACAGGCCCTGAAATGGGATCCTACGATCACACTGATGTTGCACAGATGGGATACAGGGAATGGGTGGAACTGGCAGTTGCCCTGAGCCAGTCTAAGTCAGAAACGGCTAAAACTATCAGGGCATACATCAAGAAGCTGATGGAGAGAGTAAGTGAGCTGGGCCTGATTCCAAAAGAAGTAAAAGAGGGTGTCTCTGTGACATACCCCAAAATAAAGGCCAGAAAGACAAAGAAGGATACAGAGATGGAGCTACTCCTTACGCTGATTGAACAGGGCGACTATGCCATTGAAATAAAAGGAGTTGATCATAGTCTGCCTAAAGGAATAGAGTTTGAGGATGGCAAGATTATTGAAGAACCTGAGCTGGGGGCATTTTTTGTAGAACCCCTAACTCAGAAGAAGTGCTTCCAAAGAGCCTCAGAGCTGTACAAAGTTGATCTGAGACAACTTGCCGCCTTCAGACTTGCAGTTTCTTTCAGGCAGTCTAGCAAATGGAGAGCAGCCATCTGGGATCAGCTCATAGGCTTCTATGAAAGAGGAGAGCTCAATGATCCCAAGTTCATGATTATCAGAAGTGAAATTGAGGAACTTGAGGATACAAGGGAAGAACTGGAAAGGATGGTTCAGGATCCTTCTCCATTGATATGAAGTCCATCTACCATCTGGGTAGGTTAAGAATGGAAGCTGTCCATCAGTTGGACAGGCTTGCCATTATCTGCACCCAACTCAAACAGTCCAAACATCTTGTACATTAGTTGTACATCCTGTACATTAGTTGTACATCCTGTACATTAGTTGTACATTATTACATAAGTTGTAATTTTTTCTTTTACATTATTTGTAAAATACATTAGTACATTAGTTGTACTCTTGTAAGAACATGTGTTGTTCTAGTATAGTCAAGAATCAGTGTATATATAAACTGATCTTTTACTTTACTGTAATGTTGTAATTTTATTTCAGCAAATGTACTGTAAAAATATTTAGTGATTTTTGATAAGACCAGCTTGGACTGGTTATTGCAAATAGGGGGAGATTGTTAGGCACAAAAAGGCCTCAGTCAAACCTGTTCTACATCTGAGGGGGAGATTTATAATCAAACATGTTGATGCATTTGAAGGTTGAATTTAAGGCCTGTTATATGCCTTATTGAAACCTGAAAATGATTTGCAATATCAGTCTAAAGCTGTTCTATATGTTGCATGTGTTGCAACTAAGACAGTTTGTCCAAGCTGCTCTGTCTGCTGAACAGGCTGGACATAAACTGTCTACGCTTCTCTACACTGTTGAGCAGCTTGAGCATTTTTAAAGTGTTCTGTTCTTTGTGAACAGAACCTGTTCTTTGTGAACAGGCTAAACACTTTATGGAATTTGTTTCCAAGTCATCATGTATTGTTTTTTACTACAAGATCAGTTTACAAAGTCGAAGACAAAGTGGAAAACAGAACTGCTCAGCCTGCCCACGCTGTTCTGTAACATGAAGACAAAAGGTTATTTGAAAAAAGGTGACAGACCTTTTTCTTATATCAAAATAGGCCTTTACAAGGAAGAAAGACGCAAAGTTGACATTCCTAAATTAGTTAAAGGCAATGCAACAGTAGACAAAGTAAAAAGACAAAAGTTCTGCACATGTGAAGACAAGTCTGCTTTTCAGAAAAGTGCAGAAAAGGTTATGTTGTCTTTTCAACAAGACTTCTCCTTTTTCATTCCGTCCAATGAAGATGTTTCTCTTAGATCCTCTAAGTGAGTATAAAAGGAAGCTTCTAAGATCAGAAAGAAAAGTGAAGAAAGCTAAGTGCTGAAACCCAAGAGTGAACGTGCAAGTGTGATATTCATGCATGCAAGTCTTCTGTGTAAACCAGTATCTGTGTGTCAAAGCTGTTTTACATAAGCTGTTCCTTTAAGTCTTGTAAACACAGTGAGTGCTTCTTAGTGAGTGTATACATTGTATACTAGTTTGAGTTTGTCTTAGACTAGTGAACATACTGTTGTATCTGTCATCTCAGCTTGAACTATTCCGCATTCAAGCTTGTTTGTAATTAACAAATTGTTGATAATACATACAAACATTGAGAAAAGAGTGTGTAGTTTTTTAAATTGCTGTATTCACCCCCCCCTCTACAGCTTATAACTATATACTTTGGAAACCTCTCGGGACCTACAAAACCCTATGGAATCCAAGGTTCATCCCACACAATAGCCTGTTACTTATTTTAGGCATTCATGTTTGCATATTTCTACATATACAATGATATGGTTGATCAAGTTTATAAGAAACTTGTGCTGCTGCATAAGCATTTTATTTTTACCAGGAGTCGTAGGTTTTAGTGAATAAATAAGGATAACACAACATCAGTTTCAAAAATGTGAGGGCACATTTTTTCTTCATTTTATCTAATGTAATTATGCGTTCACGTGATATGTTTTCACATCAAATGTAGATCAACGTGTGTCTTCATCGATTAAATATTCTCAAGTTAGAGATACAGTAGAAACTAAAAGACCTCGTAGAAGACCATCAAAGTATAACTTCAATCCTGATGTAAATAATCTTATCATTACGACAAAAGAAACTCCGATTGATCGTTTTGGTAATGGTAAGCGATTCTTAATTTTCCCACATCAATGAAGTTGTATCTTTTTCCTTATAGTATTTATAAATACTGTTACGTACTCTTAAGTTATTAGATTTGCATACATTTTTTTCAATTAAGTAATATTACAATTAATTCTTGACATAATTTTTTTACAGGTTATAGTTATATACCAACCACACAAAAGGAGAGTCCACAATTTCATACAAACAACTCAAGGACGTCACTTTCAACCGTTACAAACAACTCAAGGATGCCACTTTCAACCGTCACAAACAACTCAAGGACGCCAATATCATACGTTTCATCGTCATCGACAACTCGTATGAAGTTCTATGGTTTACATTACTTAATTTTACATGTATTATTTAATGTTTTTTTTTTTAAAATCAACTTTCTCATTCATTTTAAATATATATAAATGATTGTCTAAATAAATGTCACTTCCATATTATACGTTGATTAATACTCGCGCAATAATTGGTATCGTAAAATTCTTGACATATGTAACCATTTGAAAACTTACTGTAGGTGCTAATAATATACATTTAAATATATTCATTTTCAGCAGAAGGATGTACAATGGGAACAAACATTACTCATGTTACAGAACATTTGCGTTTAAAAAGCCGTGCAGGTAGACCGCCTAAGTATCATTCTGATGTCGTTCCTTTTCGCTTGACCAATGATGTTTGCAATACAACATCAATTGATGGTAAAAATATAATCATTCGCTTATAAATAATTCTTTTTTGTTTAGATATCCAATTTAATTATTTTTTTCAGAGGGAACATAGATTTAAATTTTCTACACTTTCTTCAGCATCGAACCCTTCCGACGACAACATTGTCACTAACGTCATTCATCGAGTTGTTGATAAACATAAAGGAATATCGACTGGTGAGTTTTGTTGTATATTATTTATATAAAAATTTAGATAGTTCCTTTTATTTTCCATCACTGTTGATTGATTTGTAATCAATTATACATTCTAATTATATGCCACGTTATAATGATATTAATTTTAGAATATCATGACGTTGGAGATCCGGAGTTTTTATGTCAATCATGTGGCGCTAGATTGTGGAAGTATGAAGCTATGCGTGGCAACAAATGTTTGAAAAAGAATACATAGTCATTATGTTGCAGCAATGGGAAAGTCCAACTCCCAGGATTGTCACAGCCGCCTCCAATTCTTTTGACGTTTTTTCAAGAGAAATCCTCTGCGAGTAAGAACTTCCTTGAAAACATTAGACGATATGACATGATGTTTAGTTTTACATCGATTGGCGGAAAGATTAATCATAAGATAAACAATTGTCGTGATCCTTATTTTTATAAGATGCATGGACAAAACTATCACTTAGCTGGAAGTTTGTTGCCAGAAGATGGTGAAACTCCAAAGTTTTGCCAGCTATATATACAAGAAACCAACAACGACGTTGATCATAGAATAAAAGCGAACTTGTAAGTAAATGTTATTGGTTTTATATATTCCTTATTATAACTTTTGTTTTTGTATAAAAGCAACGACCCAGTTTTTGTGTCTAATTCTTTTAAACTTCACATTGCAGTAATCAATGTGATAATCCATTGCTAAATCCGCTTACTGATGAGTATTGGATTGTGGACCATTTAAAGTGTCTTCTTGACGCTATAAACCCTTTGGTTAAGAAGTTCCGCATGGCAAGATACATGTTTGATATGGACAAAGGATGCTCACTAAGATTAAAGTTTATTGGAAACAGAAAATGTGATGGTAGAAGCAACAACCTTCCCACAGCAGACGAGGTCGCAGCAGTAGTTGTTGATGATATCGATGGTTCTTATGACGGCAGAGATATCATTCTCGAAACAAAATCAAAAAAGTTGCAACGTGTAAATGAGTTGCATCCTCTATACCTTGCACTTCAGTATCCTTTGTTGTTCCCTTATGCAGAGGATGGCTATCGAACAGACATAATGCATAAGGGAGTTGATGATCATAACGCTTCAGTTCATTTTAAACTAACAATCAGAGAGTTCATTGCATATAGACTACAATTTAGAGTTGGTGAAATATCGCTTTTGTTGATGTCCAGAAAATACAACAATTCATTGTGGATGCTTATACGATGGTTGAAAACTCCAGGTTAAACTACATCCGTAACAACCAAAAAACTTTCAGAATTTCTTCCCTAAGCAATTTATCAGAAGCACATGAATCTGGTCAAAATGATGTATCAGAGATGGGTAATCACATAATCCTTCCTTCTTTGTTTACTGGCGGTAGCTAAATACATGCAACAAAAGTACATGGATGCAATGACAATTGTCAAGCACCTTGGTTATCCAGATCTCTTTATTACCCTCACGGCTAATCGAAAATGGCCAGAAATACTTAGGTTGCTAAGTAATGAAAATCAAAGACCGGAGGACAGACCTGATGTTGTTTCAAGGGTATTTAAAATGAAAGTTGATCATCTTCGTTTAAACTGAAGGACGAGAAAATATTCGTTACAGTAAGAGGTAATTATTTAAACATGTTTGAATAAACACAAACACACACATAGACACACACACACATTAATTTAAATATCAAAATCAATTTAACAAATCTACCTTAATCCATATTTTCATGCAACTAAACAAGATTCAATTTTAATACCACTAATTCATTATCATTTATACTTTTTTTTTGTGCAACTCACCACATTTTATACATATCATTCTTGTCTTATGCAACATTCTTTCATCTTTATTTCACTAATTCATGCAATCCATTAATTTGGTTCAATACTTAAACACACATTGAATGTATTCATTTCAATAATTTCATTTGTTTTAAAGATTCATTTCATTCATTAAAAAATTAAAATATTCGACCCATTCATATGCATGAAGAGTATGTTGATTCGATTAAAGAAACACATTTTTGGGCTTGTGGTAAATTTTGTCGTTCCGTATTCGTATCCCTCATTAAAAGCAACAATTTATCACGTCCGGATTATGTTTGGAAAGAAACGCCTCTCAGATGACCTTTTTCATACACTTGGTGCGGATGCGAAAAATTCAGGTACAACCTTCTTAAATCAATCAAACATGACACATTTAATATTGGTAACTAAATCCATATATAGGTAATGGGTTGAATTTGGTAGCTTCCCTCAACCACTCAGGATCACCTTTTTTTAGTAAAGAGTCACACATTATTAAATTACTTCAGCATTATGAAACATGGTTAGTGAAGTTACCAAATTCAACTCATTACCTATATATGGATTGTTAGGGTTATATTTTTGTCTCCAATGGGTCAAATGAGTATATTATAAAAAATTAAAATACAATTGAAACTGGTTGAAAGTCACCTAAAGTGTGTTCAAGTGCATATAATATAATTTGCCAAATCGATATAAAAAAACTAGGATATTTTTATATGGTATTGTTTTTGTAATCATGCTTGATATGTTGGGTATTCATAAAATTCAGAAAACTGTAGGCGTTTCAACCCTACCTGGCCTAATTTGTGATTTTGTCCATATTAATTTTTTACCCGTTTGACCTATTGCCCAACCTAACATTGGACAATTCATTATAGTCATGAGGTTAGGCAAATTGAAGCATAACAATACCGAGTTTTTGGTCATTAGTAAGTAATAAAAATATTGTATGTAGTCTTTTAGCTAAAATGAAAACCAAGCACATTTTAGCTAATATCTTATATAACAGGCTCTGATAAATAGATTATATAGTCAATATTTGCTACTTAGTTTTAACTCTCTTGTCTCTTCATCCTTTTTACTTCTCCTCAATTGTTTTCAATGATTTTGTTTATAGGCTTGAGGTCAATAGAATGTCATTTGTCCATTGTCTTTTACTTATACAGGAAAGGATGAAACGAGTCAAGTGTTGTATAACATGTCACTCTCTGAAATTGAAAAGATGCTTAATAGAGCGGGAACATCTCTAAGGAACATTCCAAACATGCCTTTTCCTGACTATGAATTCATCAATGATTCATGTAATATGCTTATACAAGATGAACTATCATACGACAGAGACAACCTCAAAATCAGCATGATACGTGGTACTCTTTGATGAAAAGTGAACAAAAAAGCATATATACCACGATAATCGATGTCGTAAAGAAAGAAGAAGCTGGTGTATTTTTTCTTTTATGGTTATGGCGGGACAGGAAAGACATTCGTATGGAAGACCCTAGAAGCCGCGATACGTTTAGTTGGTGATGTTATAAACGTAGCCTGAAGTGGTATAGCTGCATTGTTACTTGAGGGTGGTAGGACGACACATTCATGTTTTCATATCCCAATTAACGTAGACGAGTATTCCGGGTGCTCTATACAACCCGATAGTGACCTAACGCATTATTGAACAAGGCAAAACTAACAATATGGGATGAAGCTCCGATGATGCACAAACATTGCTTTGAGGCATTTGATCCTACCACACAAGATATAATTAGGTCGCCAAACAAGAAAAAACCATTCGGAGGAAAGGTGGTTGTATTCGGAGGGGACTTATGTCAAATTCTTCATGTCAAACCAAAAATATCCATGGCTGATATCGTACAAGCATCGATACATTCGTCTAAACTATGGCAGAGCTGTAAAGTACTTATCCTTACACAAAACATGAGATTATTTGTAGGGTGTAACGAAACCAACATAGAAGAGACAAAGGTTTTTGCAGAATGGATTCTAAAAATTGGTGAAGGTAAGATAAACGAACCAAATGATGGTGAGGCATTTGTTGATTTCCCAGATGATGTTCTTATCAAGTCGAGTGGCAATCACATTAAAGATATCGTCGAATGCGTTTATCCTTCGTTTAACAATCATCAAGCTGATCCTACTTACTTTAAAGAAAGGGCAATCTTAGCTCCTACAAACGAAGAAGTAGACTTGATAAACAAATACATGTTACCGTTAATCAATGACGAGGAATGTGTATATTATAGCTCGGCTCCTTATGTCCGATGGAGGATGGTGATACGTTTGATGATCAGGTCTACTCACTAGAGATACTGAATGCATGCAAGGTATCAGGGATTCCTAATCATAGACCTTGCACTTAAAAAGGGTGTGCCAGTTATGCTTTTAAGAAACGTTGATCAAACAAATGGCCTATGTAACGGTACACGCCTTCAAATACTACGTCTTGGGGCTAATGTTATTGAAGCAAAAATCATTACCGGTGCATCCTTTGGAGAGGTGACTTACATACCACGCATGAAGCTCATTCCTTCGGACAAGAGAATCCCATTTAGGTTCCAACGCAGAAAGTTTCCCGTGGCTGTTTGTTTTGCAATGACCATAAACAAAAGTCAAGGGCAGTCAATGTCTAACGTAGGTTTGTTCCTCCAAAAACCGCTTTTTAGTCATGGCCAGTTATATGTTGCAGTTTCACGAGTAACTAGCAAAATGGGGTTGAAGGTTTTGATATGCGACGATGAAGGAAAACCTACTAACAAAACAACTAATGTTGTCTACAAGGAAGTTTTGCAACGGATATGAGGTTTGACATCTCGTGGCATACATATCGAGGTTCAATAGGGATACATAAAATCTTTATTATTTTAATGTTAACGTGTTTTACTTGGTCTCCCTTTTTTGTCAGATTACACCATGCACTCGAGACAGATTAATAAAATTTCCTTAACAGGCTGCGTTTGTCGTGTTTTTTGTTTAGGAGTCCGGATCGTGAAACGACGCATAGTTCAACAGGTGGGAGTCTCCATCAGGATGTTAGTCTGTTAATGGTGCCAATTGTGTGTTCTGATACATGTGGTTATGATGTTTAATGTAGTGTTGATGGGAAGTAAATTTAGACTTTTAGTTTCGTATTATAGGTGAGTTCTTTGCTAATCGTTGTTTGTTGCAGCTCTTGAGAGTGTTCTTTTGGATTCTTTTTACTAGCAAAGTGTTCTGGCACTTTATTCTAGAAACAAAAATGTGATTTTGACTAGCAGGTCCATGACCTTCCTTGATTGTAATTTTGACTAGCAAAGTGATCTTTATTCTAGAAAAAAAATGATTAATTTTTTAAACATTGTATTGGTTTTTCAGGAGAATAATAAGGATGAGCTCGAGAGACTGGACAAAGAAAGGCATGATGATTGCAGATATTCGTTTCAAGAGATAACAAACATTCGTTGTTAACCAGGTACACTTGTTCATATTCAATAATTGATTATTGATACTAGCATCATATTTTTCCAAAAAATATGACATTGCAGATAATATTTAGACTATCCAAGTTTTCATTCCATGCATTTACAAGTGTAATATGATCTTTGATGATTGTTGAAAGATTGAGGCATTGCAGTCTCTTTTTTATATATCCAAAAAAGTAAAAATTGGTGTCGTTTTAAGTGGACGAAAGGAGTAGAGAATATAGTGATATGAGTTGAGGGTAACGACTATGTGGTTTTAATACAGGCAGGATACGCAGAGAAGATGGCGAGTGTGTGGGAAACGGTTGCAAATGAAATAAGTGGATATGCAAAAAGCTCATGAGGGAGATCAAATAGGCTTTGTAAACATTGTTTTATGGGTCTTGTCTTGCTTCTTCTTATACATACTTTGTAAACATTGTTTTAAGGGTTTTGATATTCTTATGGATCACACGTGACATCGTGTAATAATAACAGTGGCTCTAAGAGTCTCAGGATCTGGCGAACATAATTTTATGACAAAGCTTCCTGCTGTCAAATTAATTTTATTTCCAGGCACTAGACCTGTTTTGTATCTTAGCTTGGGTGAAAAGGGAAACCATTTTATTTCTTTATACTATACTCCCAGTCATGTGAAGTAGATGGATTCTAATTGTCCTATCTGCATATATTTAACCTCTTAGCATGTTATGATGTTAGGTGAATGGGAGCACAATGAGGACAATAATAAACATTGATGAATACCTTATTATTAGATAATCATAAATTAGAGCAGCTTTTTATTAACAAAACGCTTGGCTGAGAGACATGAAACATGATAATTTATTGTGGAAGTGAAGTTAAGGACAGAAACAAAATAAAATGACCAAAAGTTATGCAAAAATGATCTAGACATCACATAGAAACAATGCCCCTCAATGGTAATATATGTCCCCCCATCCCCACCAATACTTGTGATTTTGTGAATAATATTGTGTTTGCTGAAAGAGAAGTTATGTCCTAATGATTTTGTTTTGCTTTATTCACTGTTAAGCATTATATTATAATTCGTGACGTTGAAGTAAATTTTGGTCTGCAGAAGACTAAACATTACCAAATTGACACATGACGTAAAATTAGTGACAATTAGTGCCACAAAATTATCAAAATGATAAAAACAAACATTGTAAAATATAATTTTACAAGTAGGGTCTATCCGAAAAAAAATTATTGTAATATTAATTAAGTAACTTAATTTAATTTACCCGGGTGTCCGCGGGTTATAATCTAGTACAAATTATAACCTTTATCATAAGTATATATATAATCTTCACTTTAGGGTAAAAACTTAACCATACAATTTTATAAATCACGAAATGATTGTTCTTTATAAAGATTATAATCCATGTGAAAATTCTTCCTTTTAAAGCAATACTTCATAAAATTTTCTGGCTTTTTTTTTCTATATTTTTAGTGTATTATAATTAGTTTAATACCTTTTAGTAAGTGTAGTCGTAAGGTTATTTTGTGGGACCTGACACCCCATGCAAGTCGCCCGGGTGCCATGTGTTCGCATGTGGAAATGGACCCGAATATACCGTGCTTTTCATTTATTAATTTAACCATTTTTTTTAGAAAAGCTATTAGTAATTTTTAAATCAAATTATTTGAAAAATAATATTATGGTTAGCTACTTAAATCTTACAAAATCAAAACAAACAATATTTAAAAGATTTTTTGATTAATAATAATAATAATAAAATTATTATAACAATAAACTAAAAAGTTATTAATAGTTTTTTTGTTTAAATGATTTATACATAAATCAATTATAATAAAAATATATTAATATCATTAGTTTAAAAGTTTGAATAACTAATTTTTAAATTTAAGTTTATATAGTTTTAAGAAAAAAATTTATTAAAATTAACCGTGTAATACACATGTTAATAAACTAGTATGCAATAAAAGTCATTATAGTTTTACATTTTAATCTAGTCAAAGAGAATAAAGTAAAAAGAAAATTATAGGAGTTAAAGTGCAGAAAAAAATTAACGGAAAAAGGTGTGTTGATTTTTTTACGATATATCCTATGTAATAATGTATATTTATTTGTAATTTCAAAACTCGTTTTAAATAGTCATTATGAAATTTTAATGATACAGTTACTATGTTATATTCTTAGTCAAAAACTTAATTTATACATTCAGGGGCGGATCCAGGAAAATATATTATAGGTGTCACTTTTTAAAAGTAAATTTAATATTCAGATTTTCGAAATATTTCCTAAAACGGATCGGGTCACCGAAACGGTTCCCAACACAAAATAAACGAATAACAAGAATTTTTTCAATTAAAAAAGTATATAGTACAATACTATTAAAACATAAAACATAGAAGCAATAAGTAACGTAAATCTTAAAGTTCTACAATTGTTGTCTTCGGGTCTTCATCTTTTGAAGATCCGGATCCGGAAGATGATTGAAACTTTCTTTTCAAAAATTTGTCCATTAACCTAAAATTTTTTAAAATAATTAACAATAAATTTTACAATTGATATAAAAATTCAAAAAAATAAACAATTAGAAAGATATCTACTGCATTCATTCAATCATTCACCTATTTAACTCATTAATAATTATACCCATTATTAAAAAAAAACAAAAAAAATTGAAAAACTAAAAAAAAAAAAAAAAATACTTATCTAGAATTATGTATTTATCTCATTCAAATCTACATTCTACACAACTACACTGTCTACACAAGTGACAAAGGCAAAAAAAAAAAAAAAAAACACACTCAAATATTGAGATTTGAGAGACTGAGAGAGACAGAGAGTGAAGAGATTAGAGTTACAGTCGGCGGTCGGCGGTCCAGCGGAGCAGCAAGCGGCGGAGGCGGGCAGCGGGGCAGGCGGCGAGCAAGGCGCTTAGGCGCGGAGCGGCGGAGCAAAGCACGATGTGGCGGCGAGCAGCAGTCAGCAGAAGCCGAGAAGGGTTTTCCGGCGGCGGTTTGCGTTTTTTCCGGTGAGGGGCAGCAGCAAAGCAAGACGTGGCTGTGAGGCTCTCAGCTCTTTGGTGAGTGGTGGCTGAATGAAAGAAAGCAAAAAAAAAAAAAAAAAAAAACAACTAGAGTTTTCAAGGTTAGTTTTGGCCTTTGGGCTTAATTTATTGTTGGGCTTTTTTCTAATATTTGGGTTAACTAAACTATGTTAAGTTTTTTAATTTTTTTTAAGTTAATACTCAGTATTATTTCAATAAATTTAAGTAATAAAAATAACAAATATAAAAAAGATATGTATATTATAAATGTATAAATTTTTTGGAGGTGTCACCCAAAAAAATTCTTAGGTGTCACTCAAATTTTTGATATATACACAACTCAGTATTTTAAAAATTTATAGGTGTCGAGTGACACCCGTCGTTACACTGTAGGTCCGCCCCTGTATACATTTAGAGACGTACATTCGATTAAACATAAAAACCAAATTAAGACTAGATTGATACATTAAATTAAATGAGAGAAAAAAATTCAATGACATAAGTGATACAAAAAAACAAGTGTGTTACCGTTTAAAAACATAAATCATTATATTGATAGTTAATTATTTATTTTAATAGTACTAAGGGATTTAATTATTTATTTTATAAAGAAAAAAAATTTAAAAGGTTTTTTTTAATAATAAAGTATCTATTATTAAAAAGACAACATGATTTCACGTTTTTTACGTTGTCGTCCCTCATGTTATTTTTTTATCCAGAAAAGTCCTTAAGTTAATTTTTTCTTTTTGGTTTAGTGAAATATATAAAATATAATGATTACATAATCATTTTCATTTTTTATTGTCCATTGTTAGTTTTTACTCTTATTTTCATTTATGTGCTAACGAAACGAGATAATTGAATTTTAATCTATATTTGATCCTACTTATCATCAACTAAGAAAGTAATTATATGTAATTCAAGTTTTCTAACTAATTTATTTTTTATTTTCACTTATTCATGTTTCAACATATTAAATGTATCCAATTACCCTAGCTAATATATATCAATTAACAAGTTGTTTTGACTTTTGATTCACGTTTTAATAGTGATTGGTGGCTTCTTATGTATTTAAAAAAATGCTAGAAAGATATAAAAAAATGTGACAATAAGCATCACTTTAAGTTATAATTTTGTCTTTTACATAAAAATTCTTACAGTTTTATAAAAGACTGATTTTAGAGCTTTTCTTTGTTGCACATTTTCAGAACACATCAAAACGTAGGTCTAAATACCACCTAAAATATAATATTAAAGGTAATTTTTTAATAATGAAAAATTAGGAATTAATGTTACAGATCAGTTTTTAATGATCTCAACTTATTTAATTAATTTTAAAATATATAACAAAAGTTAGTAATAACATATTTCATCAACCCATGTTAAAATTTATAAAAGAATTTATTATATTTAACTAGTTAAGTTCTAAGATCGAACTTAAAGACTCAAAATTGGAATTTGTTTTTTTTCAAATTTAATAAACCTATATATTATTTACACATTTGAAAATTCACCAAGGGAAACACTAATAAATTATTATTGTGATAGATAAATGAAGTTTTTCTTAACGGTGTTAAAATGTTATCTCAATAATTCAACTAAATGGTTAGAGATTCAAGTCATTCAAACACAAAATGATATTTGATAAAATGATATAAATTAAGCAAGGTGCATTTGAAACCTATATAAGTGAATAAAATATTGGTATAGCCGTACATTAACCTTTTTTCTCATATATAGAAATCCATCCCAGTTCGTTGATTTCCATCTTGCGATTATCTTATGTATTATCTATATCTATCTCTATCTATACTATTAAAAGAGTAACTACACTCATTTCTGGTGAAGCCACGTGTCGTCACCATGAATCGACACGTGGCAGTTGTAGATTTTAAAAAGAATAAAGAAATTTAAATCAAATCTATCCAAATCTAATATAATCCACTTTTAAATTCAAATCAAATCAAATCAAACAAAATCTAATACTCTACTAACTTATTAATTAAATCTATCCAAATATAATATAATCGACTTTTAAATTCAAATCAAACAAAATTTAATAATCAACTAACTTATTAATTATAAGATAATATAATAAAAGTTTAAAAAAATATATAAGAAAATAATTATTCTTCATATATATTTAGAAATACACAAAGTTAATAGGTCATAATTAAATAATAATATCACCTTATATACTATTTTTTTTAAAAATAATATTTATATCTTTATCTTTTTATTTATTATATTTTATATATATTAAAAATATCCGCGTAATACGCGGGTAATAAACTAGTATTATAATAAAGCAAAACACTTAGTGCCACGTGGCGCTTCCACAATGCACAAAATTTTCATTTTCCCGCCTCTTTTTCTTAATATAACTCTCTCAATTAATTCATCTAATTTATTTTAGAAAATTTTAAATATTAAATGAAATCTTAAATAATTAAAGAATTTTAAATACTTCCTAATTTAACCTCTAATTTTACCTAAAATGTTTTATCTAAATTGATCTAAGTGATTTATAACTTTTTATTTTTTTTAAATTTAAACTAAAGGTTAAATGTTTAATTGTATGTTAAATGTATCAATTTAAAATCCATTCTCATTCTTATAAATTTGTTCATTTATATTTATTTTAAAATTATGTTAACAATTGTAATTGTTAAATTTTTGTTTATACTCAATTGAATCAAAAAAATTCTTATATATTAAAGTATGATTTTAAGTTATTTATCATTAAAAGTACATCTAAATATGAAAAGAATAACACTATAATAATTTTCATAAAATTATAACTTTCTAAAAATATTGTAAATATTGTTTTCAGATTGAAAGGCAAAAATATTACAAAATTGATTTAGTTTTTATTGTAATACAATTAGTATTTCAAATATTTCATATCTTCAATATATATGTACTATAATAAGAATAAAAAAAATTTTAAACTTTTTTTTAGTTAATTATCAATGTCAGTTAATATCAAAATATTATTACTTTATTATATTTATAATAATATTTAACTTATTATATTTTAATATATACATGCATATCTATGATTCTTACATATCCCATGTGGTACATGGGCCACTAATCTAGTATGTAACTAATTGAGTTGATATATCAACAAAACCTTGTTACTACTTTCTATGGTTTCTGAATATAAAATCGGTAACAGAATTGTGAAAACCAGACATCAACAAGGATTAATGGTAACCAAGATTTGAAATATATAAGACATTTTTGGTAAAATCTGTAAGAAAAATTGTGGGTATAGAATAGCAACGAACATGAGAATCACTTGTATGTTCTCGTGATCGATCGTGTATTTTCACATTCCAAAAACAATGACTTTCCCTAACCGGGTAACCAAATCTTATTATGGGATAATACACAAGAAAATGCGTTAGATTTAGACTCATAAATTTGTTTGTGTATGACGAAATCAAGTAGATAAGATCGATATGTTAACTTCTAATTCAACATTAATATCTTCTCTTTTCTCATGGTTCTTTGATGCTTTATAGGACCACCGCTCCCTCACCACCGGACCCCTGCTCGCTCACCACCAAACTATCTCTCTCTGAAACCCTAGACGGAGCCCCTGCTCCTGCGCCGCGCCGCCCTAGTGCTGCCACCCTAGCAGCGCCGCACTTCCCTACCGCCGCCTTGCTGCTGTCGCGCCTCTTGCTGTTGCCGCCCTACACCAGCAGTCCAGCCCTCAACCGTTGCCGTCTGTCCAGCCCCCGCTGCCGATGTCCGCCGCCACCACAGCCGGCTGCCTCCTCCTCGTTTCCATTGTGAGCTCGCTCCTGTTTCACTTTTCACGATTAATTTTAATTTTTGCAATTTTCATTATAATTAGTTATGACAGGAAATCCCTCAACCACAGCTAATCCCACAGCCTCCCAACTAGTTTTTGCCATTGGTAATGTTTACCCTCAGTTTAGTTTCAAATTAACCACTGATGGCTCACGCTATAAATTGTGGCGTCGAATATTTACTGATGTGTCTAAAGGTGCCAAAGTCATGGGTCACATAAATGGAAAATCAAAACCCACTAGTACTGATGATGAGGATTGGGAAGCCATAGATTCTCGTATTAAGTCCTGATTTTATTCCACCTGTGAACCCAACTTACTTAATATCATCACCAAAGATAATTGCACTGCACATGACCTTTGGTCCGCACTCTTCTGTTTCAAGCATCTCTCCCACCAAAATTATGGGTTGAAGCTCTCAACATGTCAGTTCATCTTCTGAATATTCTTCCTACTACCACTTTAGACTCTAAAACCCCCTGTGAGATCTCATATGGCACTTTCCCGATATTCACTCACTTACGTGTCTTTGGATGCCTCTGCTATCCAAATCTCTCTTCTTCTGTCCCTAACAAGCTCTCTCCTCGCTCCACAGCTTGTGTATACCTGGGTCCATCCTCGTGCCATCGGGGTCATCGCTGCTATGATCTTGTCACTCATCGTATTCTAATCTCTCGTCATGTCGTCTTTGATGAAGATCATTTCCCGTATGCATCTTTTAACGTTCCTCCCTCTCTCTCTGAGTATGATGTTTTCATTGATGATGTCACCACACCCATTTTGATGACAAGTGATTCTACCGCATCTACATCTACTACTCCTTCTGTTCCTACTACTGGTTCGCCTACCACTGGTGATTTGACCATCTCCACTGGCGACTCTCTTCCAGACAATGATCAGAACCATTCGTCTACTGCTCCTCACCCTCTGCGTGACACTTCTGTGGAAACAGCTCCTGCAGTTTCCACTTCTTCTCCACCACCGGCTTCTACCTCCACTTATCCCATGACTACTAGCTCGCGTACTGGTAGTCTCAAACCTCGACAAATTTTAAATCTCTCCGCTGTTGATTCCCTTTCTCCAATTCCCAAATCGACTGCTCAGGCGATTCGTGATCCAAATTGGAAGGCAGCCATGGACGATGAAATGTCTGCCCTCCTTTCTAATCACACATGGGATCTGGTTCCTTCTCCATCGCAAGTCAATATTGTTGGATGTCGATGGTTATACCGCCACAAATTTGACAGTCAGGGTCGCCTTGACTGTTATAAAGGACGCTTAGTTGCTCAAGGGTTCTCTCAAATGTCTGGTTTTAACTACGACGAAACATTCAGTCCGGTTATCAAACCAGTCACTGTCAGGATGGTCCTCAGTATTGCAATTTCTCTGAATTGGCCAATTCATCAGCTTGATGTTAAAAATGCATTTCTAAATGGCGAACTCTCCGAGGAAGTCTATATGAAACAACCACCTGGCTATGTTCATCCCTCCTTCCCGCAGCATGTCTGTCGCCTACGAAAAGCACTCTATGGTCTCAAACAAGCTCCCCGTGCTTGGTTTCATCGTTTTGCTGTCTTCATCACCTCTCTTGGTTTCCATTCCAGCAAATCTGATAATTCCCTATTCGTCTATCATCGTGGTCGCGATATCATCTACCTATTATTGTATGTTGATGATATCATTCTGACTGCCTCCTCTCAATCTCTGGTAAACCAGGTCATCTCTCGTCTCTCATCTGAGTTCAAAATGACTGACCTTGGCGCTCTCTCCTTTTTTCTAGGAGTCTCCGCCAAACGCTCTTCTTCGGGCCTTTTTCTGTCTCAATCAGTTTTTGCCCAAGAAATCATTTCCCGTGCTGGCATGGATACTTGTCATCCTTGCTCATCACCGGCTGAGACAAAGTCCAAGCTACCCTCCTCTGGCAAACCGGTCGACGATCCGACTCTCTATCGGAGCCTTGCGGGTGCGTTGCAGTACCTTACCATCACTCGTCCGGAAATCACATATGCTGTACAGCAAATATGTCTGTACATGCATGATCACCGCCAACCACATCTGAATGCTGTGACACCCTTGCCACAACAACCACCATTTACATAACACCCAGGATTAATCATCAAACACAATTACATAATGATCTGATAACCTAATTTAAGTGCGGAAGCATTTAAAATATATAAATCTATCTATACTATTAAAAGAGTAACTATACTCATTTCTGGTGAAGCCACGTGTCGTCACCATGAATCGACACGTGGCAGTTGTAGATTTTAAAAAGAATAAAGAAATTTAAATCAAATCTATCCAAATCTAATATAATACGCTTTTAAATTCAAATCAAATCAAATCAAACAAAATCTAATACTCTACTAACTTATTAATTAAATCTATCCAAATATAATATAATCGACTTTTAAATTCAAATCAAACAAAATTTAATAATCAACTAACTTATTAATTATAAGATAATATAATAAAAGTTTAAAAAAATATATAAGAAAATAATTATTCCTCATATATATTTAGAAATACACAAAGTTAATAGGTCATAATTAAATAATAATATCACCTTATATACGTTTTTAAAAAAAATAATATTTATATCTTTATCTTTTTATATATTATATTTTATATATATTAAAAATATCTGCGTAATACGCGGGTAATAAACTAGTATTATAATAAAGCAAAACACTTAGTTCCACGTGGTGCTTCCACAATGCACAAAATTTTCATTTTCCCGCCTCTTTTTCTTGATATAACTCTCTCAATTAATTCATCTAATTTATTTTAGAAAATTTTAAATTTTAAATGAAATCTTAAATAATTAAAGAATTTTAAATACTTCCTAATTTAACCTCTAATTTTACCTAAAATGTTTTATCTAAATTGATCTAAGTGATTTATAACTTTTTATTTTTTTAAAATTTAAACTAAAGGTTAAATGTTTAATTGTATGTTAAATGTATCAATTTAAAATCCATTCTCATTCTTATAAATTTGTTCATTTATATTTATTTTAAAATTATGTTAACAATTGTAATTGTTAAATTTTTGTTTATAATCAATTGAATCAAAAAATTTCTTATATATTAAAGTATGATTTTAAGTTATTTATCATTAAAAGTACATCTAAATATGAAAAGAATAACACTATAATAATTTTCATAAAATTATAACTTTCTAAAAATATTGTAAATATTGTTTTCAGATTGAAAGGCAAAAATATTACAAAATTGATTTAGTTTTTATTGTAATACAATTAGTATTTCAAATATTTCATATCTTCAATATATATGTACTATAATAAGAATAAAAAAAATTTTTAAATTTTTTTTAGTTAATTATCAATGTCAGTTAATATCAAAATATTATTACTTTATTATATTTATAATAATATTTAACTTATTATATTTAAATATATACATGCATATCTATGATTCTTACATATCCCATGTGGTACATGGGCCACTAATCTAGTATGTAACTAATTGAGTTGATATATCAACAAAACCTTGTTACTACTTTCTATGGTTTCTGAATATAAAATAGGTAACAGAATTGTGAAAACCAGACATCAACAAGGATTAATGGTAACCAAGATCTGAAATATATAAGACATTTTTGGTAAAATCTGTAAGAAAAATTGTGGGTATAGAATAGCAACGAACATGAGAATCACTTGTATGTTCTCGTGATCGATCGTGTATTTTCACATTCCAATAACAATGACTTTCCCTAACCGGGTAACCAAATCTTATTATGGGATAATACACAAGAAAATGCATTAGATTTAGACTCATAAATTTGTTTGTGTATGACGAAATCAAGTAGATAAGATCGATATGTTAACTTCTAATTCAACATTAATATCCTCTCTTTTCTCATGGTTCTTTGATGCTTTATAGGACCACCGCTCCCTCACCACCGGACCCCTGCTCGCTCACCACCAAACTATCTCTCTCTGTCACCACCACCTCCACCAAGAAGATTTCTAACACCGCTGTGACCTACTTCATCTTTCCTGATCCAAAGATGATGGAAGACACTACAATATCATTTTTATCTTTATCATTCTTTAGGCTTCAATCTATGTTTGAGTTTGATCTTGTTAAACAATTAATACAATGTATAGTGTAGGGGTCTCTTGTGTTAATATGTACTCTATATATTCTTTGAGATGAATGCATACACCCTCATGGGTTTCCACATATTACAACATGGTATCAAGCCTAACCCTACTTTCTTGATATCCGGTTTTTTTTGGTCCAAGTAACCTCCGGCTGAAACCCTAGCCGCCGGCATCGCTTCCGCCGCCCACTGCAAATCGCCGCCGGTATCACCTGCCGCCTGCTGCTCCTTCGCGACAGAAACCCTAGCGCCGCCCTGCTCCTCCGCTGCTGCTCCTGCGTCGGTGGCCCTTGCGCCGCTGCTTCCTCCTCCGCTGCCATCTCCTTGCGCTGCTGCTTCCTCCTCCGCTGCTGAAACCCTAGACGGAGCCCCTGCTCCTGCGCCGCGCCGCCCTAGTGCTGCCACCCTAGCAGCGCCGCACTTCCCTACCGCCGCCTTGCTGCTGTCGCGCCTCTTGCTGTTGCCGCCCTACACCAGCAGTCCAGCCCTCAACCGTTGCCGTCTGTCCAGCCCCCGCTGCCCATCTCCGCCGCCACCACAACCGGCTGCCTCCTCCTCGTTTCCATTGTGAGCTCGTTCCTGTTTCACTTTTCACGATTAATTTTAATTTTTGCAATTTTCATTATAATTAGTTATGACAGGAAATCCCTCAACCACAGCTAATCCCACAGCCTCCCAACTAGTTTTTGCCATTGGTAATGTTTACCCTCAGTTTAGTTTCAAATTAACCACTGATGGCTCACGCTATAAATTGTGGCGTCGAATATTTACTGATGTGTCTAAAGGTGCCAAAGTCATGGGTCACATAAATGGAAAATCAAAACCCACTAGTACTGATGATGAGGATTGGGAAGCCATAGATTCTCGTATTAAGTCCTGATTTTATTCCACCTGTGAATCCAACTTACTTAATATCATCACCAAAGATAATTGCACTGCACATGACCTTTGGTCCGCACTCTTCTGTTTCAAGCATCTCTCCCACCAAAATTATGGGTTGAAGCTCTCAACATGTCAGTTCATCTTCTGAATATTCTTCCTACTACCACTTTATTCTCTAAAACCCCCTGTGAGATCTCATATGGCACTTTCCCGATATTCACTCACTTACGTGTCTTTGGATGCCTCTGCTATCCAAATCTCTCTTCTACTGTCCCTAACAAGCTCTCTCCTCGCTCCACAGCTTGTGTATACCTGGGTCCATCCTCGTGCCATCGGGGTCATCGCTGCTATGATCTTGTCACTCATCATATTCTAATCTCTCGTCATGTCGTCTTTGATGAAGATCATTTCCCGTATGCATCTTTTAACGTTCCTCCCTCTCTCTCTGAGTATGATGTTTTCATTGATGATGTCACCACAACCATTTTGATGACAAATGATTCTACCGCATCTACATCTACTACTCCTTCAGTTCCTACTACTGGTTCGCCTACCACTGGTGATTTGACCATCTCAACTGGCGACTCTCTTCCAGACAATGATCAGAACCATTCGTCTACTGCTCCTCACCCTCCGCGTGACACTTCTGTGGAAACAGCTCCTGCAGTTTCCACTTCTTCTCCACCACCGGCTTCTACCTCCACTCATCCCATGACTACTCGCTCGCGTACTGGTAGTCTCAAACCTCGACAAATTTTAAATCTCTCCGCGGTTGATTCCCTTTCTCCAGTTCCCAAATCGACTGCTCAGGCGATTCGTGATCCAAATTGGAAGGCAGCCATGGACGATGAAATGTCTGCCCTCCTTTCTAATCACACATGGGATCTGGTTCCTTCTCCAGCGCAAGTCAATATTGATGAAATGTCGATGGTTATACCGCCACAAATTTGACAGTCAGGGTCGCCTTGACCGTTATAAAGGACGCTTAGTTGCTCAAGGGTTCTCTCAAATGCCTAGTTTTAACTACGACGAAACATTCAGTCCGGTTATCAAACCAGTCACTGTCAGGATGGTCCTCAGTATTGCAATTTCTCTGAATTGGCCAATTCATCAGCTTGATGTTAAAAATGCATTTCTAAATGGCGAACTCTCCGAGGAAGTCTATATGAAACAACCGCCTGGCTATGTTCATCCCTCCTTCCCGCAGCATGTCTGTCGCCTACGAAAAGCACTCTATGGTCTCAAGCAAGCTCCCCGTGCTTGGTTTCATCGTTTTGCTGTCTTCATCACCTCTCTTGGTTTCCATTCCAGCAAATCTGATAGTTCCCTATTCGTCTATCATCGTGGTCGCGATATCATCTACCAATTATTGTATGTTGATGATATCATTCTGAATGCCTCCTCTCAATCTCTGGTAAACCAGGTCATCTCTCGTCTCTGATCTGAGTTCAAAATGACTGACCTTGGCGCTCTCTCCTTTTTATTAGGAGTCTCCGCCAAACGCTCTTCTTCGGGCCTTTTTCTGTCTCAATCAGTTTTTGCCCAAGAAATCATTTCCCGTGCTGGCATGGATACTTGTCATCCTTGCTCATCACCGGCTGAGACAAAGTCCAAGCTACCCTCCTCTGGCAAACCGGTCGACGATCCGACTCTCTATCGGAGCCTTGCGGGTGCGTTGCAGTACCTCACCATCACTCGTCCGGAAATCACATATGCTGTACAGCAAATATGTCTGTACATGCATGATCCCCGCTAACCACATCTGAATGCTGTGACACCCTTGCCACAACAACCACCATTTACATAACACCCAGGATTAATCATCAAACACAATTACATAATGATCTGATAACCTAATTTAAGTGCGTAAGCATTTAAAATATATAAATAAAGTAGTGCAACAGTGACATACACCCTACGGTGCTACAAGGTACCATATCTAAGTCTACATGCCCAATATACTTATTACAACATCCAGAATATAATATAACATTGTCCCAAAGCATGATTACCGATTAAATAGTACCAAATCTTCCGAATCTTCACAAATGACCTAAATAGAAGGTCCGGCGGTAGACTTCCCTTTTCCTGTAAAAATAAAATAAACAACTGGGGAATAAGCGGATGCTTAGTGAATACAAAGATTACGCATTTTATAAAATTTTATGAAGCCCCAAGGGTAACTCTGATGACAAACATCGGATACCCTCTTCGTACACCAAGTACGGACCAGAGCCGCAGCTCCTTCGAGCCCAAAGCTTGGCCTTAAACATACCATATGAGACAAACGTACGATCGGGGATGACATACTGCCTACCGGGCCTCGGAGGGATCAGCTCCTGGTCATATAGCGCAGTAACATCAGAGTAATCGATGCGACTCACCGGTCCATCACTAGATGCACAACAATCGAAAGGACATGCAACAAGTATGAATGTGCATCTAAATCTACGCAAGTTAGTAGAATGCCAAACAAATAAATGAAGCAACAGGTCTCAGCAGGCAAAGCTTAACATAAAACAGATATAAACATGTGAAATCTACTGTACTCACAGTGGGTGCGTAAATAAAACTTCAATATTATTTCTCTTCGGGCTTTCAACCGGATCCACCAAATACCCCACTGTGGGTTAAACAACACCACAAGGGACCTGTTAAATTAGTTACAACAATACCTCGAGTCAAAAACCGTTTAAATTCATAAGACCAATTTTTGTAAGTTTTGCAATATTTTCCCCATTTCGGGTCTATGTCCAAATTCGAACTACAACTAAGTTTGAGCCCATCTCAAGTTTATATCTTGTCCTTTGTATAACTCTTGTCATTTTATGTGTTGTTAGAGAGTAGATTTCTCAATTTTAGGCATTAAACTCGAATTTAATGGGTTAAATTCGAACCCGCCTTCGAATCTGATGACTAAACTCGAATCCCATAGGTAAACTCGAACCCATATTCGAGTTTGTGGGTAGATTCGAAACCCCACATTTGAATTTGAGGTTAAACTCGAAAATATACTCGAATCTAGTACCAAAATCGAGTTTGTTCTTGCATTTCGACTGTGTTCTTGGTATTTTCGAGTTTGTTCATCTTACAACTTTAAAACATGCATTTCTATGCCTAAAATCACCGATATATCATGTATTGAGCCTAATTTCGTTTCTATTATACATATACTATCATTTTAACGTCAATATTATCACATTTATACACCAATTCAGATCCTATTTCTCCCTTTTATCCATCAAATTCGAGCACACATAGTAAAACACACACACTAGAACACATAGTGATTCCTAGAAATCATACTTTCGGGTTGAATCAAGACCTGAAACTTTGTACATAGCATCTTATACACTTGATTTACATGAATCCATGATAACATAACACATCCATTGACATTTGAAATCCAAATCAGTGATTTAAAGCTCATCCAAAACTGAACCAAAATGTTCAATAATTCGAAATTTAGAAGATTTTTACCTCAAATCTTCAATTGCAGTGTTTATAGATCCTTCTTTGTAACTTGAATCCAAACTTTTAGCTTCAAATTCCAATTTTGTGACCTTTGATCGTTTTTAGAGAGAGAGCCGAGAGAGAGTAGAAGTTTAGAGAGAGTGTGCAATGTTTCAAAATGAAAGATTATAAGTCTTTTATTCTCCTCTTTCATCTATTGGCACATTTCACCCCTCCACTTATCCGGTTCTATAAATTACTGGTTTATTCTTAAATTTATCATTAATAACTTTTTTAAATTCATAATATTCCTTAATAAAAGTTTTTAAATTCTTAAACTTCGTAACTACTTAAAATAGCAACAAACTTTTAAATATCCCAAATACAAAATCATTGCTCAAATTTCAACTTAATTATAAAATATCCATCTAATTAGCCCAATTTCAATAAAATAAACCCGAGGATGTTACAACATGGGCTCCACCACGCTCTAACTTCGTCCTCGAAGTTATTTGACTTCAAACAGCTGCGGATATTTCCTTAGCATATTAGCTTTTGTCTCCCATGTATGATTTGCTCCCTTATGATGATTCCAACGTATAAGCACCATTTCTATCTCTTTGCTCCTCAACTTCTTCATCTTAGTATCTAACACACACTCCGGCTCTTCAACATACCGGAGCCTTTCATCAACTTGCAGGTCGGTGTGGTCAGCCCAATCTTCGTTACTAGTAGTAAATGACTTCCGGAGATTCCCAACGTGAAACACCGGATGTATGCCCGACATCTCTTCAGGCAATTCCAAACGGTATGACTGATTTCCTACTTTTTCGGTTATCTTAAATGGTCCGACGAATCTCGGAGCCAACTTTCCTCTTTTCACAAATCGTGTAACACCTCTCATAGGTGACACTTTCAGATAAACCCAATCATTCACCTCAAAATTGAATGGTTTGTGCCTCCTATCGTTGTAACTTTTCTGACGATCCTGGACCGCTTTCATGTTCTGCCTAATCAACTGTATCTTCTCGTTTGTTTCTTGAATCAATGCCGGCCCAGCAATCGGTGTTTCACCAGTTTCTCTCCAGCATGTAGGAGTCCTACATCTCCTTCCATACAAAGCCTCAAATGGCGCTTTCTTTATCGTTGCGTGATAACTGTTGTTATACGAAAACTCTATTAGTGGCAGATGATCATCCCAGTTGCCACCGAGATCTAGTACACACGCTCTCATCATATCCTCCAAGGTGAGGATTGTTCGTTCACTTTGGCCATCGGTTTGCGGACGATAAGCCGTACTCATAGCGATTCTTGTACCCAGTCCTTCCTGCAAAGCCGACCAAAAATTCGAAGTAAATCGACTATCTCGATCCGATACTATGGACTTAGGCACTCCATGCCTAGAAACAATCTCGTCCACATAAATCTGAGCTAACTTCTCCAATGAATAATTTTCACAAATCGGAATAAAGTGAGCCGACTTAGTCAATCTGTCAACTATCACCCAAACAGCATCATGTTGTCGCCTAGTCTTTGGCAGTTTTGTAACGAAATCCATCGTAATGTGTTCCCACTTCCATTCCGGAATGGGAAGCGATTGCAAACTGCCATAGGGTTGTTGATGTTCGGCTTTCACAAGCCGGCAAGTCCTGCATCGCTCAACATACTGCCCTATGTCCTTTTTCAATCACGGCCATCAGAAGTCTGCTTTCAGTTCGTTGTACATCTTTGTACTTCCAGGATGTACAGAATACCTAGACTGGTGTGCTTCTTCGATGATTACTTGTCTCATTCCACCCAACTTTGGCACCCAGATCCTTCCGTAAATCCCTTTCAGTCCCGACTCACTTGTTTCCATATTCTTAATCAGCACTCCTATATCCTCGACACCAACATTTTCATCTTTCAAGGCTTCTTCTTGAGCGGCCTTTACATCATCAATTATTGTGGAAGTTAACATCGTGGACGTCATCATATAACAGCAATCCTTAGCGTAAGCTTTCCGGCTCAAGGCATCGGCTACCACATTAGCCTTTCCGGGGTGATAAAGGATTTCACAATCGTAATCCTTTATAAGTTCCATCGAACGTCTCTGCCTCATATTGAGCTCCTTCTGACTAAAGATGTACTTCAAACTCTTATGATCCGTGTAAAGTTGACACTTAGTACCGTACAGGTAGTGCCTTCATAACTTTAAAGCAAAAGTTACCGCAGTCAACTCCAAATCATGAGTCGAATAATTCTTCTCATGCTGCTTCAACTGTCTTGAAGCATATGCTATAACCTTTCCACGCTGCATCAGTACAGCGCCTAACCCCAGTCTCGAGGCATCCGTATACACCACGAAATCGTCATTGCCTTCACGTAAGGCAAGTATCGGCGCCTCGCTTAACGCCTTCTTCAGAACCTCAAAGGCCTCTTGCTGCACAGTTTCCCATACAAAAGGTGCATTCTTCTTTGTCAATGCAGTTAAAGGAACTACAATCTTAGAAAAGTCCTTTATGAATCTCCTATAATATCCCGCCAATCCAACCCAATTCTTTATCGCTTCAACTTTGGCTGGATCTACAGAAATCCCAGCCCCTGAAATCACATGCCCCAAAAATTGAATCTGTTGCAGCCAAAACTCACATTTCGAGAACTTGGCATACAACTTCTCCTTTCTTAACAGTTCCAACAATTCCTTTAAATGATCAGCATGTTCGGCCTCAGACTTAGAGTATACCAAAATATCGTCAATGAACACAATCACTGACTTATCCAACATCGGTCTACAAACCCTATTCATCAAGTCCATAAAGACAGCCGGGGCATTGGTTAACCCGAAAGGCATAACCAAAAACTCATAATGCCCATAACGTGTCCTAAATGCTGTCTTAGGCACATCCTCTTCTCGTACTTTCAACTGATGGTACCCCGACCTCAAATCTATCTTGGAGAACACGCTCGCTCCATGCAACTGATCAAACAAATCGTCTATCCTTGGCAGTGGATACTTGTTTTTAATCGTCAACTTATTCAGCTCCCGGTAATCAATGCACATTCGCATTGTGCCATCTTTCTTCTTCACAAACAATACCAGATCTCCCCACGGCGATGAATTCGGTCGAATGAATCCCTTGTCCAACAACTCTTGAAGCTGTGTCATCATTTCTTTCATCTCGGTTGGGGCAAGACGATAAGGAGAACGAGCTACCGGTGCAGCTCCAGGGATCAAGTCAATCTTAAACTCCACTTGTCTCTCAGGCGGCACGCCAGACAAGTCTTCCGGAAACACATCCGGGAATTGTGAAACAACCGGCACATTGGCCAAAGATCTCTTCTCAGCCTTAGCATCAATCACATATGCTAAGTAAGCGTCGCATCCCTTTGCAACAAGCTTTCGGGCTTTTGCAATAGTCAGCAAACACAGATCCCCGCTCCTCCTATCCCCATATATACATATCTCACGCCCCTCCGGAGTAGTTATCTTTATCATACGATTCTTACAGACTATATGAGCTTCATTCTCAATCAACTAGTCCATACCGATTATCACATCAAACTCGCTGAACTCTATTGGAATCAGATCTAGATTGAAGACTACATCTTCAATCACTAACGTGCAGTTACGGTATACGTGATCTACCTTGACTAGAGTGTTGCTAGCAGTTTCTATGTCAAGTATAGCAGATAATCTAGATAGTGGCATGGCAAGTTGTTGTGCAAACATAGTAGAAACAAACGAACGATTTGCACCCGAATCAAATAAAACTCGTGCTGGCATAGAATTAACTATGAACGTACCCGTAACGACCTCCGGATTTTCCCTTGCCTCCTCTGCAGTAATTTGAAAAGCACGAGCCGGTGCCCTTTGTGACTGACCCCGGCGGTTAACTGAACCACCACTCGAACGTCCAGAAGATCGTGTTGATGATGGAGCAGCAGCTGCTGGAGCATTCTTCCTGCAATTCCTACTATAGTGTCTCCACACCCCACAATTATAGCAAGCATCTCCCTTCCTTGGGCAATCGTTCTGAAAATGACCCATTTCCCTACAGCAAAAGTAAGCGCGTCCGTTAGTGCACTTGCCAAAGTGCTCCAGATGACACTTATTGCAGTATTGCGACTCAGTGTTGATGGAATAAGCACGAGCACGACCACGATCAGATGAACCAGACTGTCTGCGATAAGACTGCTGAGGTGAGTACTGTGTAGACCGGGAAGATCCCGAGTATCCTCCCTCACTCTGACGCTTCGGCGGTGACGGTTGTGTTGGGTTGGTGGAAGCAGCAGCAGACCCAATCGAGTATCCCGACATAATTAGAATCTGTTCTACATTTCTGGCAGCCTCAAGTAAACCAGCAAATGTAGGGTAGCGAACGTTGCTCATGACCCTCCTAATCTCAATATCCAGACCAGCCTCGAACCTGGTCACCTTCCTTTCCTCAGTATCGACTTGATGAGGCGCAAACAGACTCAGCCTCGTGAACTCCACAGCATATTGGGACACAGTCTTAGTCCCCTGCATCAGTGCCATAAACTTCGCCTCCAATCTCCGACGCTCATCAACTGGACAGTATTGCTGAGTGAATAAGTCCGTAAACTCAGCCCAAGTCATCACAGAAACCTTCTCCTGTGTCAACGCATTCACCATAGCGTTCCACCACATGAACGCATCATTGGTGAACATAGCGGTAGCATACCGAACCATGTCCTTCTCAGCACAGTCGCTGATTCGGAATGTCCGTTCGGTTGCCGTTATCCATTCCAGTGCAGCAACGACATCACCCAATCCATTAAATTCCACGGCCCCGTTTCCCTTAAAGTCCTTAAAACGACAACCCCTGGGTTTGTTAGATGACCTAGTATTGTCATCTTGTTCTTCGTTGTTGCCCCCTTATTTTTCTTTGTTCTTCCTCTTATCCTCTCTTCTCTTAGCTTCGGCCTCATCTCGAGCCCGAAACTGATCCTGAATCATTTTGTTCTGCTCAGCCATCATGGCTAGCATCATCTTTCTAGTTTCTTTAGGTGTCATTCCTCCTCCAGACATGTTCTGAAAATATAAGACATATAACTTGTTTAGTAACATGTCATTAATTTAAAGACACCATCCATTGTCCCGTATGAAAGTCAACTTCTTATGATTACTGAATCATAACCTATCTTAGTTCAGATCATTACTTAAAATCACTACATATCATTACCTAATGTTTGAGATCAAGACCTCACGGACACTTGAATCTCAAACTACTGCTCTGATACCATCTCGTGTGACACCCTTGCCACAACAACCACCATTTACATAACACCCAGGATTAATCATCAAACACAATTACATAATGATCTGATAACCTAATTTAAGAGCGGAAGCATTTAAAATATATAAATAAAGTAGTGCAACAGTGACATACACCCTACGGTGCTACAAGGTACCATATCTAAGTCTACATGCCCAATATAATTATTACAACATCCAGAATATAATATAACATTGTCCCAAAGCATGATTACCGATTAAATAGTACCAAATCTTCCAAATCTTCACAAATGACCTAAATAGAAGGTCCGGCGGTAGACTTCCCTTTTCCTGTAAAAATAAAATAAACAACTGGGGAATAAGCGGATGCTTAGTGAATACAAAGATTACGCATTTTATAAATTTTTATGAAGCCACAAGGGTAACTCTGATGACAAACATCGGATACCCTCTTCGTACACCAAGTACGGACCAGAGCCGCAGCCCCTTCGAGCCCAAAGCTCGGCTTTAAACATACCATATGAGACAAACGTACGATCGGGGATGACATACTACCTACCGGGCCTCGGAGGGATCAGCTCCAGGTCATATAGCGCAGTAACATCAGAGTAATCGATGCGACTCACCGGTCCATCACTAGATGCACAACAATCGAAAGGACATGCAACAAGTATGAATGTGCATCTAAATCTACGCAAGTTAGTAGATTTCCAAACAAATAAATGAAGCAACAGGTCTCAGCAGGCAAAGCTTAACATAAAACAGATATAAACATGCGAAATCTATTGTACTCACAGTGGGTGCGTAAATAAAACTTCAATATTATTTCTCTTCGGGCTTTCAACCGGATCCACCAAATACCCCACTGTGGGTTAAACAACACCACAAGGGACCTGTTAAATTAGTTACAACAATACCTCGAGTCAAAAACCGTTTAAATTCATAAGACCAATTTTTGTAAGTTTTGCAATATTTTCCCCATTTCGGGTCTATGTCCAAATTCGAACTACAACTAAGTTTGAGCCCATCTCAAGTTTATATCTTGTCCTTTGTATAACTCTTGTCATTTTATGTGTTGTTTATGAGTTTCATTCAGAATACTCGAGTTTAGAGAGCAGATTTCTCAATTTTAGGCATTAAACTCGAATTTAATGGGTTAAATTCGAACCCGCCTTCGAATCTGATGACTAAACTCGAATCCCATAGGTAAACTCGAACCCATATTCGAGTTTGTGGGTAGATTCGAAACCCCACATTCGAATTTGAGGTTAAACTCGAAAATATACTCGAATCTAGTACCAAAATCGAGTTTGTTCTTGCATTTCGACTGTGTTCTTGGTATTTTCGAGTTTGTTCATCTTACAACTTTAAAACATGCATTTCTATGCCTAAAATCACCGATATATCATGTATTGAGCCTAATTTCGTTTCTATTATACATATACTATCATTTTAACGTCAATATTATCACATTTATACACCAATTCAGATCCTATTTCTCTCTTTTATCCATCAAATTCGAGCACACATAGTAAAACACACACACTAGAACACATAGTGATTCCTAGAAATCATACTTTCGGGTTGAATCAAGACCTGAAACTTTGTACATAGCATCTTATACACTTGATTTACATGAATCCATGATAACATAACACATGCATTGACATTTGAAATCCAAATCAGTGATTTAAACCTCATCCAAAACTGAACCAAAATGTTCAATAATCCGAAATTTAGAAGATTTTTACCTCAAATCTTCAATTGCAGTGTTTATAGATCCTTCTTTGTAACTTGAATCCAAACTTTTAGCTTCAAATTCCAACTTTTGTGACCTTTGATCGTTTTTAGAGAGAGAGCCGAGAGAGAGTAGAAGTTTAGAGAGAGTGTGCAATGTTTCAAAATGAAAGATTATAAGTCTTTTATTCTCCTCTTTCATCTATTGGCACATTTCACCCCTCCACTTATCCGGTTCTATAAATTACTGATTTTTTCTTAAATTTATCATTAATAACTTTTTTAAATTCATAATACTCCTTAATAAAAAATTTTAAATTCTTAAACTTCGTAACTTCTTAAAATAGCAACAAACTTTTAAATATCCCAAATACAAAATCATTGCTCAAATTTCAACTTAATTATAAAATATCCATCTAATTAGCCCAATTTCAATAAAATAAACCCGAGGATGTTACAAATGCCCTCAAACGCATTCTTCGTTATGTGAAGGGTACTCTCTCTCATGGCCTTTTTCTCCGCCCATCTTCTGTCAATCGGTTGGTTTGTTATACTGATGCCGATTGGGCCGGTTGTCCTGAAACTCGCCGGTCCACCTCTGGGTTCTGCATTTTCCTAGGTGACAACATTGTTTCTTGGTCTTCTAAACGCCAACATGTTGTGTCCCGTTCTAGTGCGGAAGCTGAATACCGTGGTATTGCTAATGTTGTTGCCGAGTCTGCCTGGCTTCGTAATCTTTTGATTGAGCTACATCTACCTCTTTCACGTGCCAAAGTTGTTTTTTGTGATAATGTAAGTGCCATGTATTTAGCTAATAACCCAGTACAGCATCAACGAACCAAACATGTGGAAATTGACTTACACTTTGTAAGAGAACGTGTTGCTTTGGGGCAAGTGCGTGTGTTGCATGTGCCCTCATCTCATCAGCTAGCAGATATATTTACTAAAGGTCTTCCTACACAATTGTTTTTAAGTTTTAAGTCCAGTCTTAGCATTCGACCTCCTCCAGCTCCGACTGAGGGGGGTGTGTTAAACAATTAATACAATGTATAGTGTAGGGGTCTCTTGTGTAAATATGTACTCTATATATTCTTTGAGATGAATGCATACACCCTCATGGGTTTCCACATATTACAACAGATCTAAATTTTGGTTTGAAATCCACACAACTATAACGATGAACTGGACAATCTGTTTGGTTGTCTCGCTGAGGATGCCGCCAACAACCACCACCACTGATACTCTCAAATGACTGGAGCTTCATCGATGTTCAAATTCGTTGAAAAACCTCATGGATCTATCCCAGCTTCTTGCTTTGCGTGGCAACCTGGACAGCCACCACTACCGATACTTTCAATGTTGAAAACCTCAGACAACCACAACTGATACTTCAATTTTGGTGTATGAAGTTTTTTTTTTTTTTTTGCATTCAGTTATTATAATTTTTTATGAAATTAGATTTATTCAATAAGATATGTTGTATCAGTCATTGGGGAGTATTAGACCTGGCAATATGGGACACGACACGACACGTATACGACACGAAATTTTCGTGTACAGGTTTGGTAAGTTCGTGTTTCGTGTCAAAACATGTTGATCTGTTTTTGAAATTCGTGTTTCGTGTCTTACACGTGTCAAACACGAATTTACCTGTATAAACACGTATAAGACACGTGTAAAATACGTATGACACGGATGACACGTCTAAGACACGAAATTCAATACTTTTGAAGTGTTGTTAGATACTTGTATTTATATGTTTTGGGATTTGGAATTATTTATTTTGTGAAAACTTGGATTTATATGTTTTGGATGTTGGAAACTTGGAATTAGATGTTTTGGAAGATGGAATTTTGGATTTATAAGTTCATATTTTTGTTAAAAATTTGTGTCTAATTCGTTTAAAGGTTGTGTATTCGTGTTTTCGTGTGACACGGCTAAATTGCGTGTCGTGTCACAGGTAGCACGAATTTTTTCCGTGTCGTGTACAGGTTTCATAATCAGACACGTTTTTTATTTCGTGTCGTGTACAGGTTTGGCAAATTCGTGTCGTGTAAAATTCGTGTCTGACCTGTTACACGACACGAATACACGAATTGTCAGGTCTAGGGAGTATCAATGTATTAATAAGAATAAGTATCAATGTAACAAGAATAAAGATGTTGTATCTAATCGTTGTTGATGAGTATCAATGTATCAATAAGAATGTTGTATCAAGTCATGGTTGATGAGTATGAGTAATCATTGGGGAGTATCAGTGTATCAATAAAAATGAGTATATGTGTCTCAGTGTATCGTCGAGTAATGTTGTATCAGTTATATGATGCTTATTGAATGTATTAGTCATATTAATTTGATATACACTGAATAAAATTAAAAAATAAATAGAAAATGATAGTTTAGTAACTTATTATTAGAATCTTGAATTAATGATGATATTTAATGAGTTAATTGTAATAATATGGTGTATTGAGGATATATGGTATAAGACTAGATGGGTGATCAAGATCTCTACTTACTAATTCTCTCTTTAAGATCCTTCTCACCCGAACCATATTATATATATATATATATATATATATATATATATATATATATATATATATATATATATATATATATATATATATATATATATATATATATATATATATATATATATATATATATATATATATATATATATATATACACATATATATACATACATATATGTAGATATACATATATATAGATATATATATATATATATATATGTATATAGATATATATATATATGTATATATACATATATATATGTATATATACATATATATATATATATATGTATATGTATTATGTATATATATATATATATAATATATATATATGTATATGTATGTATATATATATATATATGTATATGTATGTATATATACATATATATATGTTTATGTATGTATATATACATATATATATGTATATGTATGTATATATACATATATATATATATATATATATATATGTATATATATATATTTTCAAGATTAATGGGGTACCATACTAGACTGAGTACTAGAGTATCTTCTTAGATGAACATGTTCAATACGATATAATGTTTAATTTCATGCAAAATTGCAATACGCACATGTTTAAATCTACATTATTATTGACTAGTTCAATTCATTAACATGTTTATATGATAAAATATTCTATTACATGCAAAATAGTGTAGGTCCCGAAAGGTTCCCAAAGTATATAGTAATAAACTGTAGAGGGGGGGTGAATACAGTACTTTAAAAACTACACACTCTTTTTCTCAATGTTTGTATGTATTATCAACAAATGTTAATTACAAACAAGCTTGACTGCGGAATTGTTCAAGCTGAGATGACAGAATACAACAGTATGGTTTCTAGTCTAAGACACACTCAAACTAGATTACAATGAACACACTCACTAAGATGCACTCACTGTATTTTACAAGACTCAAGGAACAGCTTAGGTAAATCAGCTTAGACACACAGATGCTGGTTTACAGAAGACTTGCATGCATGAAAATCACACTTGCACGTTCACTCTTGGTTTAAGCACTTAGCTTTCTTCTTCTTACCTTTCTGACCTTGGAAGCTTCCTTTTATACTCACTTAGAGGATCTAAGAGAAACATCTTCATTGGACGGAATGAAAAAGGAGAAGTCTTGTTTGAAAAGACAATATAACTTTTCTGCACTTTTCTGAAAAGCAGACTTGCCTTCTCTTGTGCAGAACTTTTGTCTTTTTACTTTCTACTGTTGCATTGCCTTTAACCATTTTAGGAATGTCAACTTTGCGTCTTTCTTCCTTGTAAAGGCCTATTTTGATATAAGAGAAAGGTCTGTCACCCTTTTTCAAATATCCGTTTGTCTTCATGTAACAGAACAGCTTGGGCAGGCTGAGCGGTTCTGCTTTCCACTTTGTCTTCAACTGTGTAAACTAATCTGGTAGTTAAAAACAATACATGATGACTTGGAAACAAATTCCATAAAGTGTTTAGCCTGTTCACAAAGAACAGGTTCTGTTCACAAAGAACAGAAACGTTAAAAATGCCCAAGCTGCTCAACAGTGTAGAGCACGAGACAGTATGTCCAGCCTGATCAGCAGACTGAGCAGCTTGGAAAACAAAACTTGTCTTGGTTGCAAACAATGCAACGTTCAGAAGCAAGCTATAGGGACTGATATTGCAAGTCATTTTCAGGTTTTCAATAAGGCATATAACAGGCCTTAAATTCAACCTTCAAATGTATCAACAGGTTTGATTATAAAATCTCCCCCTCAGATATAGAACAGGTTTGACTGAGGCCCTTTTGTGCCTAACAATCTCCCCCTATTTGCAATAACCAGTCCAAGCTGGTCTTGTCAAAAATCACTATATATTTTTACAGTACATTTGCTGAAATAAAATTACAACATTACAGTAAAGTAAAAGATCAGTTTATATATACACTGATTCTTGACTAACCTAGAACAACATATGTTCTTACAAAAATACAACTAATGTACTAATGTATTTTACAACTAATGTAAAAATAAAAAATTACAACTAATGTAATTGTGTACAACTAATGTACAGAATGTACAACTAATGTACAAGATTTGGACTGTTTGAGACGGGAGCAGATAATGGCAAGCCTGTCCAACTAATGGACAGCTTCCATTCTTCACCTACCAGATGGCAGGTGGACTTCATTCAACAAGGAGGGTGGATCCCTTCTTTGAATCTTTTATAGCAAGTTTTCTTGTTTCTTTCGTGTTCTTCAATTTCAGCTTTGTAAGAAACATAAAGTTAGAACTTTGAAGTTCACCTCTGTCATAAAAAACCTTTAAGCTCTTCCCATGATAGCTGCTCTCCATTAGGCTGGACTGATTGAAGGAGGGGTTGGCAATCTGAAGCTGCATTAGCTGCTTAAGACCAAACTTGTTTTAGGTCTGAAGGCTCTTTGAAAACATTTCTTGAGATAGGGGATCTACAAAAATTGCCCCAACTCAGGCTCTTCAATCACTTTGCCATCTTCAAATTCAACTCCTTCAGGCCAGGCTGTGGTCAACTTTCCTTTAATTTCCACAGCATAATCTCCTTGTTCAATTTCATCATAAGGAGTTCTTTCAGCTCTGTATCCCCTCTTTGTTCTCCTGGCCTTTACTTTTGGATGTGTCACCAGGACACCCACTTTATTTCTTTTGGAATCAGCCCAGCTCCTTTACTCTTTCCATAGCTTCTGATTTGTATGGCCCTGATGTAGTCTTAACCGTTTTGGACTTAGACTGGCTCAGGGCAACTGCCAGTTCCACCCATTCCCTGTAACCCATTTGAGCAACATCAGTGTTGACATATGATTCCATTTCAGGGCTGTTGCACCCATCCTGGTGACTGAAGTTTCCAACTGTGTGCCTTTCCTTGAAATGGGAAACAGCTTTGACAATGCCCTCCTGCCAGCCTTCTAGTAGCAACATCTGAATTCTTTCTGGCCAAGTTGTCAAAGTGGAATTTGGCTCTGGCAGAAGGTACGTTGATTTTGGTCCAGAGACCTGAGTACCCTTTTCTCCTTCCTTCTCTTTCTCTTCTGCTGATTTCCTGGCAGCTTCCATTATTTCTTTGCACCTCCAAGGTAGACATTTTTATTTTCTTTGCTTCTTGGAGGGCAAGAGACTTAGCAGCTTTGGCAGATTCCTCTTCTTTTCTTAACTCTTCCAGAGCTTTAAGCTGTTCTTCCCTAAACTCAAAGTACTTGTGCATAGGGAGGCCCATCTCTTTGGCTCTGGCTTTGTGAAACTGTGTTTCTGCCTGTTTCTGCTCAATAGGATCCTCAGCTGCCTTTTCTTTGCCTTTAGCTGCTGCTTTAGTGACAGCAGCTTCAGAAGTTTCTTCTTCTTCTTCTTCTTCTTCTAGGTAATGTGCCTCCTTTGCTGCTAGGACCGTCCTCGGAATGACTTCCATCCCCCTAGACTGAGCAGGGTTTGGAGAGCCAACCTGAGTAGGCCATTAGCAGCTTGAGAAACACCTTCAGCTGCACCTGTTTCTGCTGGTGATCAGTTTGGGTTGCAGGACACTGGTATCTCCTTAGGAAGAGGAATCTTCTCCCCCTAGACTTAGTCTTCGAGGCATATGAATTTCTCCCCCTTTGAAGGAGATGGAAGGCAGCGGGACTTCAACCCCTTGGTCTGCCTTGAAGACACAAAGTCAGCAGGGCTTGCCAGCAGGTTGGAAGGTTTAGGACCAACAAGCTGTTCACTAAGTAAGGCCAAGTTATCCTTCACCTCACCAAGTTGGGGAAAGACAGTTTTGAGAGAAGAAGAAGCTTGGGGAATCAGCAAAAGTGTGGTCAGCTTAACAATATTGGTCTCTATCAGAAGCTGGAACAACAACTTTTGGAGCTGTATGCAGGATGAAGTTCAAGAAATCTTGCACATCAGCAAGGTTTTGATGACAAGAATTTGATAGAGACCCATTTAAGGACGTGTTGCCAGGCTGGCCAATGTTGAAGGAAGGGTAGTATTGCAAGAAGGAGAAGAGAGGACAGCTGTTGAGAAATGGCTGTCCATAGAGGACACGGAGTCCTGCTTTGTAAGGAAGAGGATTAGAGAGAAGAGAGAAGTGATTACATTTTGCAGCGGCAGTGAGTGCAGCAAGCTTGTGGAGAGTGGTCCCAAGTTTGGGAAGTGACTTGGAAGGATTCTTTGAACATATGTCAAAAGAAGCCTTTGAGTTCTCTAGACACAGAGTCTGAGATGATGGATGGTAGGGAGTGCATGGTATTTTCCAAAGAACCAACTTGTTGGTCAGCAATGAAAGCTGATCCTTCAAAGGCAAGGTTTTGGGAGATGGGAGGGTGTATGGGTAGACTGTTTGGAGCTGAGTGGATGGAGAAGAGATGATGAGGCTGGTGTTTGAGGATGAGATGGAGAAGGAAGGGAAACTTTGGACAGTAGTTCCATAGCCTGGGCAAAAGTAAGATGGCCCAGGTTAGAGGGATCAAGGAGTCCTTCAGCAGCGGCTGTAGCTGCATCATTAGGAGAAGGGGATGATGTTTGGGGCCTCTCAGATGCTGCTTGTGTTGCAGCACCCTCATGAAGACCAGTGGTGGTTCCCTCTGCAATGCCTTGGTCTAAAGGCACCTCATCATGGGGAGATGGGATATGCATTTCAACATCAGCAGTGGTGAAACCTGCTGATGGAATTTGCATTGTGGGAGCAGCCTCACCAGAGGGATGGTATGATCCCTGAGGTTCATCAGCTTGAGTTGTTGGTCCCTCAGCAGCTGTTTGGTGTTGAACAGCTGAATCATGGGGAACAGAGGGATGAGGCTGAGCTGCTGATTGGCCTATATCAGCAGCGTGGGCACCTCGTGCAGACTCAGAGTGTAAGGGGAAATGAGTGGGGGACAGTTTGGACTCAGTGTGGAGTGGAGAGGGCTCCTGTCTTTCAATATCCTCAGCCTGTTGGGAGGCTGGGATAGTGGATGTGGGTATCTCCATTTGTACAACTGGTTCCTGTTGGGAGGAACCAGAGGGTCTAGGCTGACTCAAAGGTGACTCAGGCTGGAGTGAAGCAGGCTCCAAATGAGCTGAACCTTCTCCCAAAATAGGAGAGGCAGCTGGGGTTGCTTCTCTTACAACTGAACCCTGTTGAGAGGGAACAGAGGAGGTGGTTTTCTGGGCTGTTTTCTTTTTGGCTATTGATTTTCTTTGATAATGGATGGATGATGTGGGTGATTGTGGAGAGGAGAGAGGATCTGTTTGGACTGCATGTGAGACTGGGTCAGGAACAGTGGGGCTGGACTGTTCCATAGTCTCTTGTGCCACAGAGGCACCAGCCACAAAGGCTTCAGGCTCAACAGATGAGCCAGGGTGAGGAATCTGCTCTTCCTCAGCCACAGAGGCTAAGGGAGCAGACTCAGCCTGAGCTGTTTTGGCCTTCTTCTTAGCAGGCCCAGCTTCAGCTGCCATGGTCCTTTTCACAAGCTTGGACCTGGCTTTGGATTTTCCAGTAGGAGCAGCAGTGACCGGATCCACCCTCACAGCAGAGGGTCCTTCCACTAAACCCAACAGCCTCCTCATAGGTGTTGATAGAGGAGGCTCATTTGCCAGTACAGGAGTATGAAAAACTCTATTCCCTATGACAGGGAAGGCAGCAGTTTTAAGTAGAGGTTGAGTATGATATAGATGCTCACCACAGACATGGCAGAAGATGAGACTCAGGAACCTGGGATATCGGACAGCAGCTGGTCTTGGCTCTTGCTGCACCAGGTTTTTCATGTTCAAAAAGATCCATTTGGCCATGTCAAGTGTAGTCCCATCCACTAGCTGAAGGACTACAGGCACTTCATCTCTACTTAGTTGGTCAAAGGAACCAACCTTGCTGCTGAATGACATTACCACAGAGGCAAATAAGAAGCTGTAAGTGGGTGACAGCTCCTTCCTGTACAGAGTAGCTCCAACCTTGGGTTCTGCTACACCACAGAAGCGTAGCAGATTGCCCATTTGCTCATTTTCAGGGTGAGGGAGATCATAGTTCTCAGCAACTGGAAGATGAAGAACCTCCCTCAGAAGATCGACTGTAATCTCAATGGTTTGAGTCCCATTGAGAATAGTACCCTTGATAACCTGAGTGTTTGGATTGTAGGAGCAGGTATACC
>JAANYP010007752.1:0-34675 GCA_020465985.1 Centrapalus pauciflorus | reverse complement strand
TGCTGATGCTGAATTTGCAAGAAAAGAAGTGGAAGATGCTGAGAAGAAAGGGAAGCAGATCAAGGGAGTACATATTTTTGTCAAATCCAGAACCTACAGAATTCAATTCAAAGATGGATTTGGTATTTTCTTCAATCTCGAGTTTTATAATTTTTCAAAAGATATGCTGCTTCAAATAAAATCAGTTAGGATATCTTGTGATAAAGAAGAGATAAAGAGAGAATTTTTGAAGGCTATAGATCAGAAGCTTGCACAATTGTAAGTTTATGAAAGCCTTGGTTTGTAAATAACAGTTTACTTTTCCATTTCCTTATTTGTATAGAACTTAAAGTCTTGTATAAAGAATTTAAGTTAGGGGGAGATTGTTGGGAAATAGTTTAAGTATACTCAAGCTGTTAGTTAGACTTCTCATACTGTTAGTAGAATTTTTGTGTAAGTACAAAGTTCATGCTGCTAGTTGAAGAAACTCGAGCTGCCAGTATAAAAGTTCAAGCTGCCAGAGCAAAATAACTCAAGCTGCTCAGTTCATGCTGCCAAGTCATTCAAGCTGCTCAACAGTTTCATAAACAGAATGTGCTGATTTTCAGGAAAGATATCTACAAGAAGATTCCAGCATATCTACTATCAGAGAAGTCATAGTCCTTCAAGGAAACACGTCCATAAAGCAATATAAATAGACAGAAGATTGTATAGAAGATATACGCATAGAATAAGAGTTTTCTGCATATTTTGAGTCTGTAATTGCTTTATTATTCAAGTTTTCTTAAGCCTCTAAGGTTGTAAAACCCTAAGAACAGTTTGTGTTCTTCGTCTAATCAAAACAGATTAGAGGTGATTGTAATCAGTGAATTCAACAATACAAACAGTCTTGATTACTTCTTATGTTTTATGCTATTATTGATTCTGAAAGTTTTTGTCAAAATAATTAAGTGTTATTCCGCAAACTTCTTAATTAAACTTTGATTCAAAGCAAGATTATTGATTTATACTCTGATAAATTCAAATCAGTTAATCTTGGTTATTCATAATTTTCATAAGTTATAGATCCTGACATCTTCATCCAGAATGTCTTCATCCTCAGACAGTTGAAGCCAGTTGTCATCCTCAGCCATTAACGCTTTTCCAGACTCTTTTTCCTTGGCTAGTAGTGCCTTTCGAGTATAGTAGTGTGAGTTCTTGACTACTGGCAGTCTTCATTCCCTTGCAAAGTGGCCAGGCTTACAACAATTATAACACTTCTGCTCAGCGTCTTTCTTGGCATGCTTATCAGGCTTCTCATATTTTTCAGTCTTCTTACCACTGCTTTCTCCAGATTTGTCGTACTTATTTTTTTTTCGTACTTTCTGGAGCTTGTCTTGTATCACATTTTATTGTTTGTAGGTTTGCGATTGATCTTTTTCTGGAAAGCCTTCATCAGTAAAGCCATTTGCTTTTTCATTTCCTCAATTTCAGAGTCTGCTGATGAATTTGTGGATTTTGAATCAGATGAACTGCTGCTTATGACAATGCGCTTTTCCTTTTTCAGTTTATATTTATACTTTTTATCTACAAGGAGAGCCAGAGGATCAATCGTTGGCTTTTCTGGTTGTTTCTTTCCGGAAACCTTTCTTAACACAACTTCCTGATAGTTGTTAAGGTTCTCAAACACCATATGAAAATCTAGATCATCAATATATTTTATCTGTTGGATTATCATTGTGTATTTATCCCATTCTAGATTGAGAACATTCAGGAATTTTACATTGATGTCAATATTTGATTTTGTTACCCCGATTCTCTTTATCTCACTCCCAAGGTTAACAAATCTCAGATACGTGCTTTCTAACAGCTCTCCTTCTCTAGCTCGGAAATTCTCGAATGTCATCAAGCTGTTGCGTGCCCTGTTTGTGGCTGCCTTGTCTTACCCTCTCATCAGCTTACACACCTCATCCCAGATGGATTTGGTTGTGGTTGTATTCGTCAGACTGATGTAGATGTCATTCAGAATTGAAACCAGTAGGAGTTTTCTGGCTATTTTATCACTCAGCTTTCTTTTCTTCTGAGCCTCAGTCATATTTGCTGTTGTGACCTCCTCTGTTAGTCACGTTTCGGAGGATTTCCGGTTGGTACTGCAGGGATAGTAACAAAAAATCTAGCTGGGCCTTCATTCAGGGAGGCCAACATTTCCTTAGATAAGTCGTGAAAACTTGTAAACTCTAAGAACCGTTCCCTCCACTACACATATTCTATTCTGTAAAGAATTGAAGGTTTGGTTTCCGAACCCATGGCCAGTGCATCTTTAGACATTGAGAATTGATTGAACCGAATCTTCCAAGATCTTTTTATGGAATTAGGAATGATTTGAAATGAACACTAAAAAACAGACTAAGTATGAAAGACCAAACTCGGGTGATGAATGGTCAAACTTGGTCAACAAAGAAATAAACTTGATTAAGAAGAGTAAAAATCGAACAATGAAGTATACAACTCGAATGAAGATGGATCAATCTCAAACAAAGAGTAATGAAACTCGAATGAAGAAGTATGAAACTCGAATAAAACTATGATCAACTCGAATTGTAAAGGAATGAACTTGAATGATCTGGAACAAACTCAAATGCCACTGTAGACAAACTCGAATAGATGTTAATCAAACTCGAATTATATGTGATCAAACTCGAATTAGTTTGATTAAACTCGAATAAAGTTTCAATCAAACTCGAATTGAGTTTAATCAAACTCGATCAGTTCAAAAATTGTTTTATCAAACTCAAATTAACTTTTTTGAAACTCGAATGAAGTGTTTTCTAACTTGAACCGTACATTAATCAAACTCGATTAAAGGTTGATCAAACTCGATCAATACTTTAATCAAACTCGAAAAATACACTTATCCAACTCGATTTAAACTTTATCAAACTTGATAAAAACACTTTTTCAACTCGAATAGTTCTTGATCAAACTCGATTAAAACTAAAATTTTAGTTTTATCCGAGTTTAAACAGGTTTTTCAAAAAATCCAAGTTTAAAATCCTAATTTTCACCAAAAAAAAAACTTTTTATTGATCCCAAAATGAACTCCAGTGTTTGGTTTTTAATAACAAACACTTTTTGAAAGAACTTTTTGCCTAAAAACAGATCAAACTTCCAAAATTTGCCAACATCAGTCAAGAACACACAAAAACCTGAAAATTCACAAAAATTCGAAGAACTCTTTGTGTGTTTGGAGTTTGAATCTGAAATTTATATCAATTTACTTGTCTTTAAAATCCTCTCCTTCGATCAAAATATCAGATCAAATCATTCACTGAGTAAAAACCCTTTGATGATTTTCTGATTTTTGAAAAAACTTTTATGTAACAGTGTTCTTCAAAAAAATGATTTTCAGATTCAAAATCAATCCAATTCAGCCATGTTAGTCTCTGATACCAATTGTTATTCAGTAATATTCAATCACAATAACAAATTAAACAATAAGAACAAGATTGATTGCAACTAACCGAATGATTTGATTCCACCAAAATGAGAATTACAATGTGAGCAATGAACCCTAGGTCTAACTTTTCGTACAAGACAAAATCAATTATATACAATTGTGTACGAACCCGTACCAATACAGTAAATGACAAACCTATTTATATACACATCTCAAACTATAAAGAAATGACAAAATGAACCCTAGACTTATGATATTCATCAACAATATAATTTCCCAACAGTTCCAGTCTAAGTCTACATACTCAATAAATTATTACAACCATCCCAATATTACATCATTATTCCATGTTTCAGTTACCAATTGAGTAGTAGATAGCCTCCAATACTTCAATAATTGACCTAGCAAGAAGATCAGCATCGAATTTCCCTTTTCCTGAAAAATGTAGACAACTGGGTAAGCAAAGCTTAGTGAGTACAGATATTACATGTCCTACAAGTCTTTATGCAGCCATACAAGAGTAACGCCGACGACACATGCCGTATACTCTCTTCATACACGAAGTACGGAACTGAGCTGCAGCTTCTTCGAGCCAAAGCTCGGCATAAACCAACCATCTGAGGAGAATTTTATCATCGGGGATGTTACACTGCTCTTTGGGACCTCAGAGTGATCTGCTCCAGGTCGCATAGCCTTAGTAACACCAGATTCACAGATGCGGCCTGCAAGTCCATCAAGTTGATGCACAACAAAGAAACGAAACATGTATACAAGCAACAATGTGCACCAAAATACACGCAAGTTAGTAGAATGCCAAACGAATAGAAACAACAAGCCGCAGCAGGCAACAACTAACATAAAACAATTGCAGACACATGCAATAATAAGTACTCACAGTGAGTGTGTTAAATAACTTTAATTAATATTATTCTCTTCATGATTTCAACTGGATTCACAAAGTACCCCACTGTGTATTAAACAACACCACAAGGACCTGTTACATTTGATAGGAAACATATCATCAATGCATGTTCATCAATAGTTTTCATCAGGTCTACACAAATTAACATGTTAATTCTTTGGATTCGCCATCCCGAATTCATATTTAAAACCCAATGTTTGGATTGTCATTATGTCCAAAGAACCTATCATTAAATGTCTAATTGTAGTACAAAAGTTATCTCAAAAATCTGCTTTTTAAACCAGAAATTTGGGTCCCTTAACCCAGAACCAAGTTTCGCATGTACTGGGGCCGACTCGCCGAGTCGAGGTCCAAATTTTGGATCCTAGGCCGGATTTCAATTGCACCCGAGAAATAACCCAAATAACTTGACCCGAAATTGACCCATCCGAGTTCGGGTCGTGACACTTAGCAATTTTCCCTGATCTTCAAGTTGCTCTTGGCGACTCGCCTAGTCGCCTTAACCGACTCGCCAGGTCGACTTGCAGAACTGCAGTCGCAGCTATGGGTTTTTGCTTAAAAATTTGCTAAACTCAAATTCACTTGCATGGAATTCATACATTTGATATATTATCATATATTGAGTGTTTCTAGTCCATTTTCCCTATCAATAACGTTCAGATTCGTCCAGATTGAACCAAAAATGAGAAAACTTTTCAAGAACACAAAAACTTATAAAAATCTACATTTCTTACCTTTCTATTCAATTTAATGGATGATTTTTGTTTCCGAGCCTTCTAGGGACTTCAATTGATGAGTTCCAACTAGAATAACATACATGCAACCATAAATCCATCAGATTTAAAATCCGAATTTTGCACATTTCAAGTTCTTTCAAGAACACTTCAATTAAAATAACCTTTCTTACCTTGATTCCCACTTGATTCTTGTTGTATTAGCCTTAAATCCATGGATTTTCTCAAAGAATTTCGATTTCCAGCAGCAATCGTTAAGAGAGAGAGAGAGTTTTGTTTGGTCGGTGAGAAGTTGAAATGAGAAAATGAAAGACTTAAGAGTCTTTTATTCATAACTTTCGGCTATTGACATGAGTGGCCCCTCCACTAGTCTGATTTCTTTAAATAAAGTTTCAATCTGTATTTTATCATCACTAACACTTATATTTCATCATATAAAATTAATAACGTGAAATTCTAAAATTTCTTAATTACATAAAATACCAACAAACTTTCAAATTTCCGAATACAAAATTTTCATACATAATCCAACTTGTTTACATTAAATACAAACTTTAAACTAATTATCCTCGATTACAATAATTTAGTTCTTAGAATGTTACACGAGTTTTGGCTCAATGAGGTGCAGTTTTTGGGGCACGTGGTGTCAAGTGAGGGGGTGAAGGTGGATTCGGCGAAGATCAAGGATATTATGAGTTGGGGTCAGAGCACGTCTGTGTCGGAGGTTTGTAGTTGCTTGTGTTTAGCAGGGTACTACAGATGGGTCATAGAGAACTTTGCACGAATCGCGGAGCCTTTGACGATGTCGACCCATCAGTCTGTGTGGGCTGAGGAGCAGGAGAGCGCCTTTTTTAGAGTTGAAGAATTGATTATGTAAGACTTCGATCTTAGCATTGCCGGAGGGTTCAGAGGATTTTGCGGTATATTGTGATGCCTCATTTACGGGACTAGGGTGCGTACTGATGCAGAGAGGCAAGGTGATTGCTTACACTTCGCGACCGTTGCGGAGTTATGAGTTGAGTCGTCCAGTGCATGATTTGGAGCTTGATGCCATTGTCTTCGCCTTGAAGATCTGGCGTCGTTATCCTTATGGGACGTGATTCATGGTATATACAGACCATAAGAGTCTGTAGTATCTGTTCAGCTAGAAGAAGGTGAACATGAGGCAAAGGCGCATCACGGAGCTCTTGAAGGACAAAGAATGTGATATTCAGTACCATCCAGGGAAAGCTAATGTGGTGACAGATGCTTTAAGCAGGAGGTCTTACGAGTAGACAGTTACTTCCTGAGCTTCCAGGTTAAAGGTCATGTCGATGTTGATCGACCGTTTATGATTAGCTCAGGAGGAAGGGTTACGAGAGGGAAACACACAGAGAGAGAGAGAGACAGAGAGAGATTAGATGGGCAGCTTCAGTTGTTGAGTCGAGATGGCCGGGGGTTGATGACGCTCCGCGACAGATTATGGGTTCCTAGGGTAGGGAATCTCCGACAGCTTATTGTAGACTATTCTCAGAAGTCTAGATTATCAATGCATCCAGGCAGCACAAAGATGTATAGAGACCTGAGAGTTCATTACTGGCGGCCGGGGATGAAGAGAGAGGTAGTAAAATATGTTGAGGCGTGTAAGACGTGTTTGAGGGTCAAGAGTGAGCACCAGAAGCCACATGGCAGTCCTCAGCCATTAGAGATCTCAGAGTGGAAGTGGTATGACATCACTATGGACTTCATTTAGAGACTTCCACGGACTATATGTGGAAATGATATGATTTGGCTTATCATTGATCGGCTCACGAAGAGCGCTCACTTCTTAGCCGTTCGCAGGACTATATCGATGGATCTTTTAGCATACCTTTACATCAGCGAGATTGTGACAAGGCACGGAGTTCTGAGATCTATTACGTCTGATAGAGATAGTTGATTCGTGTCTCGATTTTGGCAGAGCTTTCAGAGAGACTTATGCACTCCAGTTCAGCTGAGTTCGACTTATGACCCACAGACAGGGGTCAGATAGAGTGGACGAACCAGGCGTTGGAGGACATGCTTAGAACCTGTGTTATTGATTTCAGGGGTAGCTGAGATTTACATTTGCCGCTTGTTGAGTTTGCTTATAATAACAACTACCAAGCGTCAATCGGCATGCCTCCGTTTGAGGCACTCTATGGGCGGTAGTGTTTAATTCCTGTGTGTTGGGGTGAGGTTGGGGAGCGTCCTATCAGCGGGCTAGAGATTTTAGAGGAGACTAGCGACAAGGTCGCCATGATTCAGGAGCGGATTAGGACAGCTCAGAGCCGACAGAAGAGTTATGTTGATCTCAAGATGGCAAGAGTTAGAGTTTCAGGTTGGAGACTCCGTGATGTTGAAGGTCTCGCCCTGGAAGGGTATTATACGATTTCACTGACGGGGTAAGCTTGGTCCGTGCTATATTGGACCATTTGAGACGGTTGACAGGATTGGAGACGAGGCTTATCGCCTGAACTTTCCCTCAGAGTTATTTGGAGTTCACAATGCGTTCCATGTCACTCATCTTCGTAAGTGTTTGGCTAGTGATGATCAGCGAGTGCACTTATCTGAGATTTAGGTCGATGATAAACTCCAGTACGCTGAGCAGCCTGATGCAATGACTAACAGTAAAGTGAAGCAGCTACACAAAAGACAGGTGGCATTAGTGTTAGTACAATGGAAGCACCAGGGTACCAGCGCCACATGAGAACCAGAGTCAGAGATGCGTAGCTGTTATCCTCACCTGTTTACGCCGAGCTAGAATCCGGGGACAGAATCCTTATAAGGGGAGAGGACTTGTTACATCCCAGTTTTGGGAAAGGTATGTGGAATTATTTAATTGGGTTGGTTTAAATATTATTATTGAGTTGGGCTAATTATTGAGTTATATGTGGAACTGTCACATGACAAGGTTTTGAGTTAACCAGGTTATGAGATTAAGTTTTCATCAAAGAATATAATCTTAGTAATTATTGATTAATTGGGACCCAGTGATATAAACTTGTGTTTTATGATATCGGGATTGGGAATTGTGTATCGAACCGAGTTTAATACGAAAACATATATAAGGGTGAGCTTCTTGCTAGCTTGCTTTCATTTCTCCACATTCAAAATCCATAAACATAAAGTGTGAAGTGTGTTTTTGTGAATTTCAGCAGCAATAACAACTGGGATTGAGTTGCAATTCTTGGATATCTTAACCAACTTGTTTCCTTCAAGTTTAAGGTAAGTTTGAGACATATTTTGTGAATTTCATAAGTGTTAATCATGTCTGAGATATGGAATTGAGTTTATGTATGTTACTAACTAAATTCGGGACATTTTGCTTGAGTTATATCAAGCTGGTTTCAAGTTAGGAATTGATTTCCCTGGTCAGTGAGAACCAGAGCAGAACTGCTTAAGTTCAATCGTGAGCGCGGCCGCGATCCCGTGATCGCGGAACGCGATGTTTTGAGATGAGCTCGGGCCGCGTTGCAACGAGTACCAGGCGCGATGGGTCGCAGACGGTTATGGGTCGAGCTCGGGCCGTGCCGTGAAGAGCACGACCGCGATGGGGATCTCGACCAGATCAGTTGAGTGCGACCGCGATCCAGCTAGGGTTTAGGGTTAGGGTTTTGGGCTACGCGAATCATGTGTTTGAGTATTCAGATTTGTGTGTTAGGGATTATTATACGATATTTCTGATGATGTGTTATTTACGTGGTATAATGGAGTAGATTGAGGGTGTTACAAGCATGGTATCAGAGCCTAGGTTTAAGAAGTCAGGTTTTACATAAACCATGGAGTCTAGATCCTTGGATTGTAATTCGAAGTAGATCATCTTGGTGATAAGCGAGTAGTGTGTAGTGTTATGTAGAGAATTTACGTGTTATTATCGTATTGTGCAGAAGATCATGGACTATGAGGGCAGCGGGCCTCAGGGAGACGAGTCTAGGGGTAATAAGTTGTCACACCCCGTTACTCCGGTTGGCAACGAAGCGTGACGTCGCAGAAGCGTAACCATAATCATAACGAACGATCACCATATGGACGTTTTCAATATACTTCAATATATTCTTCAAAATATAGAAATGTTTTACATAGCCCGAAAATAATAAAGAGTAGTTCGCAAGATACAAAGATTTAAATACATAATTAAATTAATCAAAATAATGCAAATAAATCTCCGATGGTTTGAAAATGAATGCGACTCCATAAGTACGGAAGCTTGAAAATACTTCCGATGCGGTGCACTTGCCTTAATTTCCTGAAAATACATGCTAAAATACGTCAACAAAATTGTTGGTGAGTTCATAGGTTTACACGTAAATATGACTTGTATGAACATCAACAGTTGAGTTTGAATTTATAAAATCATAAATTCCATGTTATGTATTACATATATGCCACCATGCAACGAAAGCTTAATTAAATGAGTTTGCCCTGTGCAGTATTCCCATACGTAACACCGTGATGTTAAATATATATATGCATTCCCCCGTTAGCCGGTTAAGACTAACCCGAATGGGGGACATGACTCCCGATAGATCTATCCACAATATATTCACGCTTACAAAGAAATGTAACTAACGGTTCATGATTTGGGGCTGATGGAACCACATGTGTGGTACATAATAGAAATGAAGTAGTTTTCGTGTCCATATGAAAACGTAGCATGTATTTCAACCCCAAAAACATAACAGTGTGAAAATGGGGGCTATGAAGACTCATCGAGCGTGTAATGACAAAATATTCGCGTAAAATGCAAGTTAGCATTGATTGATGGGTGATGATCCGGATGTGATTAACCAAGCCCTAAATGTAATAAGGGACTTAATAATCTCCCATATATGATAATGTTGGTACACCCTGTGTGACGATAGCAGTCTAAGCGATCTAACATTTTGGTTTAAGTAATATTCAGAGTATTGAGAATTAACGAGTGTTTTGATATATATGTTTATATATGTTTGAATGTTATTGATTGTGTGTTTGAACTTGATGTAACATATTACAAGAAGTTCAAACATAAAGTTCAAAGATTAATTCAAGCATAAGTTAATAACATAAGTTTCAACACTTAGTTGTTTATGTGAAATGCTAGATTCGAATCATATAAGGCTTGGCATTCGAATCTGTGATAGATTCGAATGTAGCCCTAGATTCGAATGAGACCAGATTCGAGAGTGTCATTGTGGACAAACTCGAATGGGCCTTCGGCCAGATTCGAGTTTGGCCCATAACAGACTCGAATCAGGGTCTATAATTAGGGATAGACTCAAGATATTATTAGACTTTTTGCAGAATTCGTGAGGGATTAAGCATAAAGCGATCTCGAGTTTATCATCAGCGTTAGTGCCGTTTCGGAGAGAATCAGTTCGTAGGATCGTTCGTGTGTCGTTCGTTCAGCCTCTGATAGTCTCCGTGTTTCGTAGTTGAGAGTTGTTTCCGTCTACCCGTTAACGAGGATTCCGCACTCGTTGACGGCTCCGCGTCTAGATAGATCTTGTAGTAGTAGACCTTACAAGTGGTATCAGAGCCTACGGAGTGTTCTTGGTGTTCTTCGTGTTCATCTAGATACATTCTAGGTTTCTTGACGCTAGTTGGACGGTTTTTTTCTCTCAAAATCGTGTTTTCAAGCTTAGCAAATTCTTATTCGGAAAATACTTTGTCGTTTTTCACGTTTTTGATCGAAACCATTATTTTTCGTTGGAAAAATACTGGTTTAATCTGCAAAACGTAAAGAAATCAAAGTATTTGCCGTTTTTCGAGTTTGCGGCACTCGAATCTAACAGGAGTATTTAGGGTTACACTTAGTCTCGAGTGTAACCAAAATCCGCTCCTTTCGAGTCTAATTCAGAGGGTTTCGAATCTAATTCAGAGGGTTTCGAATCTATTTCGAGTTTGTGCTACATTCGAATAGGATCTCGAGTCTACCTAGTTTCGAGTTTACTTCGAGTTTAGTTTAGCTTCGAATAGCGTTTCGAATCTGCTGTTATTTCGAGTTTGTCTGCCTTCGAATCTAAGGAGTTTTTCGAATCTGACATAAATTTCGAATTTAATTGAATTATAACACTTAATCGAATTTAATCCCAAATAAATTGGAATCTGATTACATTCGAATCTACCTAGATTCGAAAGAATTAATTCTCATTAGTTTCGAATTAAATTAATTAAGGTAAATTCAATTACTTTCGAAAAGATGTCAAACCTTCAAAAATTCCTTGAAATGGACCACGAGGTCGGAAAGGCAAACGCTCCGCCTAAGCTGATGAAAGTAGAAGATTATTACTGGTGGAAAGATCGGTTTACCGATTTCGTGCGTTTTAATGACATGCGCATGTGGGTTTGTATCGACGAAGGATATATTCCACCAGTGTCAGAAGTTGAAGGCCGTCAGAAAGTCTTGTCATACCAAATGATGAAGGAGGATGATAAGAAATTGTATGAAGCCGAAAACAAAGCTTTCTCACTGATCCGAATGGCTTTGCCTTAGGATATACTGCACACATTTAGGACTCAAAAGACGTCAAAAGAACTTTGGGAGTCTCTAGAGAAGAGGTGTGAGGGTAATCCCAGGGTTCGTAGAAAGCGTACAGAGCTGTTGAAACAACAGTTTGCAATTTTCAAGGCGTTAAAGGATGAACAGCTGGATGATATCATCACCCGGTTCTATCATCTGTTGACGGAACTTGAAAGTCACGGGATTGAGTTTACTGATACCGACAAGACAACAAGCTTCTTGATGCCTTACCAGCCAAATGAGCTATGTATGTGGCAATGATCAAGCTGAACGAGGACAAGTATTATACTCAATCTCTGGATGACATTGTGGGAACGTTGCGGGCATATCACTTCGAGCTACTGAAGGCCAAAACTGATTACGAACAAGTCCAGAATCCAGCAATGTATTTTGGAAAGACATCAAAACCTTCAGCGGCAGCCGAACCGAAGACTGCTACATCGTTTTTCACCGGAGAAACGTCGTCACCAGCAGAGTCTGATGACACATTGAATCGCGCGTTCTTAGGATTAGGAAGATCGGAAGAACTGCAGCCTCAAGTACAACAGGCATCGACATCTCAGAGCTATTCGAAGATGCCCATGAGCGCAAAGTCAGCGGAAGAACATTTGAATCTGCTTGCTTCTTTTGTGGCCGCATACGGGAATTGTGTTCAAGGGAAAATTAATGATCCTGCTCTCTGGGACGAAGACTACGATCAGGTCGACCCTGATGATCTTGAGGAAATGGATCTTAAATGGCAACTGGCCATGGTAACCCAAAGGGTTAAGAGATTCATTAAAAGAACTGGGAGGAATCTGCAGATGAATAATAAGGGGATTGGATTTGATAAGTCCAAAGTTAAGTGCTACAACTGTCAAGGACTGGGACACTTCGCCAGGGAGTGTCAGGGACCGAAGGTGGAGACATACCAAGGGCAGAGTCAGCATCAGGGACAGTTCCAAAATCAGTCCCAACAACGATACCTTGCAAGTTCATCATCTGGTCAAGCCAACCTAGCGGGTCTACTATCCAATGTTACTTCAGACAGACAGCTAGATGGTACCTATGACTGGAGTTCACATCCTGAGTCGAATGCTAGATCCTTCATGGCTGAAGTCACAGAAACTGGGTGTGATGGGGACGAGCAGACCACACGGGACAGCAGTCCGATGTGGGTAGAGAAGGCGAATGATCAGACGGTACTGGAGTTTGCTGCTCAGATGGCCAACGTGGAACCTGATAACTCAAAGGTTAGTCTGACTTACTCTCTTTTTCGTGAATTATGTGCGTTATGTGTTAATTCTAACGATAGGTTAAATCTAGTCTTAGAATCACATAAAACCATAACTGCTCAAAATGAGAATTTAAAAATTGAAAACGCTAGCCTAAATGATATTAAGCAAGATCTTAAAGAAAAGCTTAAGGTTGATGCTCAAGATGTAATAGTTCTAAAAGACAAACTGAGTGAGCAGTGTGTTAGGATAGAGCTTATGTATGAGCACGTAGAGGCCTTGACCAAAAGTCTTAAGGACAAGGACATAGAGCTAGCTGAAACAAAGGTTAAGGTAGTAGAGGCGAATAGCAAGTTGGAAAAGTTTAGGAATTCAAGCCTAAACCTAGGGAAAGTTTTAGATGCCCAAAGACAATCTAAGAAGCCCGTAGGTCTAGGATTTCACGAAATTCCTCCACCTTTCAGTGCAAACTATGTGCCTCAGCCTCAGGAGAAAACTGACAAATCAGTAGACTTAGAGGACCTACCTACACCGACACCAGAGCCTATAGTGGAAAATACACCTAAGGTGGCTGACACAACCGTCAAGGTTAAGAAAGTAAAATTTGTGTCTTCCTCCAGTGAAACACCTGCAGGAAAACAGAAAATTGCTTGGGCTGATCAGGTCGATGAGCCAGTCGCCATAGATGTACCAAAGGAACTAGACACTAGTGAGACACCTAGATCTAAGGGAACACACAAAAAGTCCATAGATAAGATGTCTTGCTTCAGATGTCACGAGAAGGGGCATGTTGCTTCTCACTGTCCGCTTAGGAAAGCCGATGTTACACCTAAGACAGTGAACCCAACACCTGTTAAGCCCTCAACCAGTGTAGCAAGCACCAGCAGTTCTCAAAGAACCGAGAAAGCTGTGCAGGCCGCACCCAAACAAGTTGTGAAAAACACACCGGTTAAGGTTGGACCAAAGGAAGTGATTAGGACAAATTCACCGAATCGTGTCATTAATCAATCTAGGTCAGCACCACAACAAGTCTATAGGAGCACAACACCTAGCAGGTCACACACTCCAGTTAGGTCTCATACTCCAGTTAGACAGTACGCACCGGTAAGAGCTCAGGGATCTCAGTCTGAAATGCAATATAATAAAAATTATTCAAGAGCTCCACAACAAATGCCTACTCCAAGGCAAAGAGTGAACTTAAATCACTCGACACCACAACAGACTCCAGTTCAAAGACCCAAGTCACCTGAAAGGAGAGATGGGTATTTGAAAGAGTTCAAGTATGTGGACGAGAATGGTATAACCAAGTCAGTCATGGCTTGGGTTCCCCGTGATAACTAACCTATTTTCTTTCATGTGCAGGAGATTACCACAGGTCCAAACAACAAGTGGTTCGTCGACAGTGGATGCTCCAGGCACATGACAGGGGAAAGAGGTCTACTTACAGACTTCAAGGGTGGGAATCGGGGATTCGTATCATTCGCGGGTAACAAGGGTGGAAATATCACTGGTATCGGAGTGGTCACTAATGGGACAATGAAGTTGGACCAAGTTTATCACGTTGATAAACTGGTTCACAATCTCATTAGTGTATCTCAAATCTGTGATAAGAAGAACTCAGTGTTATTTACTGACACTGAGGCGTTAGTGCTAAAGCCGGGATTCAAAATTCCTGAAGAATGAGTATTGATGCGGGCGCCAAGGAAGAATGACTTGTACATGCTGGATATGAACAAGCTGGAGACTTCGATGGGGCCAATCTGTCTATTATCCAAAGCTTCGGAGACGGAATCCGTACTGTGGCACAGACGCATGGCTCACCTGCACCTAAGAAAGATGAACTACATAACGAAGAATGAGCTGGTGCAGGGTGTGCCAATGAAGAGCTTTCAGTTTGAAGACAAGTGTCTACCGTGTATGAAGGGCAAGCAACATAAGAAGACACACAAGTCCAAGAAGCAGAACTCCATAACCTCAACATTCGATATGTTGCATATGGACCTTTTCGGCCCTATCAACAAAAGGAGTATAGGAGGTAGTTGGTTTTGTTTAGTTATCACTGACGATTACTCACGGTTTTCTTGGGTTTTCTTTTTAGGTACAAAGGACGAGACGGCTTCCAAGCTTATCGGGTTCTTAGACCAAGTGGAGAATTCCTACGGAACAAGGGTTTAAAGAATACGTAGTGATAATGGGACTGAATTCAAAAACACTGTAATTGGTGTATATTGCCTATCAAAGGGCATAGTGCATCAATTCAGTGCACCATATGAACCTCAACAAAATGGGGTGGCCGAAAGTAAAAATAGAACATTGATTGAGGCTGCAAGGACTATGCTTTCGGATTCAAAGCTTCCTACCATATTTTGGGGGGAGGCAATGAATACCGCGTGCCATATATTAAACCGAGTCCTTACAGTCAAATCATTGAACAAAACATGTTATGAAATTTTGAATAAACGGCCACCTAATTTAACTGGATTCGAACCGTTTGGTGTACCATGCACTTTATTGCGTACAAAACATCAACCGAAGTTTGGTGAAAAGGCTGACGAAGGATACTTCCTAGGTTATGTGCCGAACTCACCAAACAAACGGGTTTTTAACAAAACAAATGGTACTGTGGAGATTGTGTATAATATTGAAGTCACAATTTATACACATGAACCCCAAACTGGTCCGGAATGGATATTTGACTATGATAAGTTATTTGAGTCATTTAACATTCCTTTGGATGATAATGCAGGTACAATCGAAAAGGACATGGCGACGTTGCATCTGAATGACGATGGCCATATCTTTCCGAGGACTACGTTTGAATCCACATCCGAGCCTACTGCGACTGTAGATAGATCTCCAGAAGTTGCTGATCAAGAAGCACCTACCACTGAGAATCAGACTCAAGCATCAAGTTCCAACTCTGAGGAAAACGTCCATGAGGAGGAAAATGTAGAAGCTGAGCCTGTTCCCCCATTAGGTGAAATAGGATCTAACTTAGGAGATAATCTAAGGGTTGATGAGATAGAGACCTCTAGGATTAACAAGAACCATCCATTAGAAAGCATCATAGGAAATCCTGACGAGGGTGTGAGGACTAGGAGTAGTTTAAATAACAACACTGTGTTGTTGTCGATGATAAATGACTCCGAGGCATATCACACATGTCTCTATTCATGTTTCATATCGCAAGTAGAGCCTAAGAATGTGCAAATGGCACTTAAGGATAACTCCTGGGTTGAAGCAATGCAGGAAGAACTCTCGCAATTTAGGAAACTAGAAGTGTGGGAGTTAGTTCCATTACCTCGAGGGGAAGTTGCTATAGGAACCAAATGGGTTTTTAAGTGCAAAAGAGACGATCGGGGTATAGTCACGCGCAACAAGGCTAGGTTAGTTGTAAAGGGTTTCAACCAAGAGGAGGGAATCGATTACAACGAGGTATTTGCCCCAGTAGCAAGGCTGGAAGCAATTAGGTTGTTTCTAGCTTTTGCCTCCTTCAAGGGCTTTAAGGTATATCAGTTAGATGTTAAGAGTGCTTTCCTGTATGCGAAAGTGAAAGAGTTGGTGTATGTAGAACAACCGCCCGGATTTACAGATCCAAAATATCCTGATAGAGTATATCGCTTAGATAAGGCTCTATATGGATTGCATCAGGCACCTAGGGCGTGGTATGAGACTCTATCCAACCATCTGTTAGAGAACGGTTTTGAAAGGGGTAGGATAGATAGTACTCTCTTTGTTAAGAGGAAGGGAGAACACTTTATCTTGGTACAAGTGTACGTCGATGATATCATCTTTGGATCATCAGACGAACAGATGTGCAAAGATTTCGAGAAGGTGATGAAGTCTAAGTTCGAGATGAGTGCTATGGGAGAGTTAAATTTCTTTTTGGGGTTACAAGTTGACCAGAAGAAGGAAGGGATGTTTATCCATCAGACTAAGTATGTCTATGACATATTGGAACGTTTCGGGATGGAAGGAACAAAGTTGACTGCCCATTTCAGCACGCCGATTCAAGTGAATCATAATCTCGGACCGGGTACTGAAAGTGATACCGATGTGGATCCGACTTTATATCGGGCCATGATTGGATCACTTATGTATTTAACTGCTTCAAGACCTGACATTATGTTTGCTGTGTGTATTTGTGCTTGGTTTCAAGCGAATCCGAAGGAGATGCACAAGAAAGCTGTGAGGCAGATTCTACGATACCTCAAGTCGAAACCGAAGCTGGGACTTTGGTATCATGCGGAGGGAGATCTAGAGTTGGAGGCGTTCACGGATTCTGACTACGGAGGATGCAGCTTGACGCGCAAATCAACAACTGGAGGTTGTCAGTTCCTAGGAGGGAGATTGGTATCATGGCAATGCAAGAAACAAACATCGGTAGCCATGTCAACGTGCGAGGCCGAGTATGTTGCTGCTGGTAGTTGCTGCTCACAGGTTCTGTGGATACAACAATAATTGCGGGATTACGGTTTGGCTTACGCTCAAACTCCAATTAGGATAGACAATCAATCTAAAATTGCTATAACGAATAATCCAGTTAAACACAACAAAACAAAGCACATAGACATTAGGCATCATTTTATTCGTGATTGTGCTGAAAAGAACTTAATCAAATTGGTAAAAGTGGCAACAGAAGATAATAATGCAGATTTATTTACCAAAGCATTTGATAAGTCATGGTTTGAGTATTTAATTCAACTGAATGGAATGCGCAACCCAGAGTAAATTGACCTTAGTAATAGTTGTTTATTTTCCTTTATAGTCATAGTATTTCTTTCTTTACAGTAGTCTGCTAATTTAGGAAAGTTTCTATTTTTAGTAAGTTTCTATTTTTAGAAAGTTTCTATTTTTAGTAAGTTTCTACTTTTTAGTAAGTTAGTAGGTTATCTTATTTTATTGCTATCTCTTATGAAAAACAAAAGAAAAAAAGAGAGAAAATCATAAAAATACAAAAAAAGAGAATATCAGAAAAAGAGTTAACTCTTAGATACATAGGTTCAAAGTGAGGAAAATTAGCACAGTCGTTACAAACTCTAAGTGTTTAGGCTTTCACACATAATGCAACTAAATTCTAAGTGTTATACTTTCTTTAGTTTGATGTGTTGGTAGGCATAATACATATAGGGAATCTCAAGGCTAATAAAATACTCTAGTAATAGTCAAGCGTGTCACAAGCTTAGATGTATGACCAATCGGTCTTAATTTTTATGTACAAGACATACAAACTTTGAGTCTAAATGAGGTATCCAAACTTTCTGGGGATGTATGGCAACATCAAATACATCTTAAAATGGAAAGAATAGAAAAATCATACAAAAATGAGAGTCGAAAACATGTAACTTTGTTGTACGCAAGTACAGACCTGTTGCCTCTGTTTAGATTCGGGTTAGCAGATATGTCGCTCTGTTGTACGTCAGTACAGACCTGTCACCGCTGTCTTGCTAACTTTAAGAATAAACCTTAAGTCAATCTAAGACACTTTGTTGTATGAAAATACAGACCTGTGTCCGATGGTTGTCTTTTAAAGAAAGTTTGCAAAAACCAATAAGTTAGAGTCTTTGTCTGTGTGCCTTGATCATAAAAGTATGTCTATGTCTGAGTCACGTAAGATAATTTCATGATAAATAAAAATGCCAAGGGATATTCCGAAATGTAGCATGTTTAAAGGGGTAAAATACCAACAATCGGCTAAATGGGTATGTCACGACAAACAATCGAAGGAATCAAAAATTCCTAAGTGTGAAAGTTTAAGTACTGAAAGTGAGTATCAGACATCGCTATCTGATTGAACCTTTCTTAGACTATACTCATCAAAAAGATTTTGTTTAGTATTTAGCTTAGGTTGTAAATTTTATAAGTATAGCTTAAGTCTAGATTAAATTTTTTGGTCAAAATTTTAGTTTTATTTTATTTAATTTAATTTTCCTTAGTTTATTTTATTTTATTTTAGTTTAATTTTTACTTAGGTAAAAGGTCAAAAATTACCGAGGGTGCATTCAAAGTTGGATAAAATAAACATTGCGTGAAATATCTTATGCTTAGGGTAAAAGATTTGGCATAGTTTATCTTGTTACACAATACCGTAGAAAAAGGTTGAAAAAGTTGAAGTTATTTAAAAAATTTTCGGAATTTTTCTAAGTGTTTGGTGTTTTCGAGTTTAGGACAGACTCGAATTGGGAAAGCTTCGAATCTGTCAGTAGATTCGAGTTTGGCCTTAGATTCGAAGGTTGGTAGTATATATAGGTCAACAATGAAGTCATTTAATACTTACTGTTTTCGAATCTATACTCTCGAATCTAATCAGGCGATCTCGAATCTATTCTCGAGTCTATCGTTTCTCATATATACGACAATCCGTCGAGTTTATAGCTAAAGTGTTCGATTCTACTCCTGTATCTAGGTATAATCAACTTGATTGTACAAGATTCATGTAGTTTTATACACCATTTTAGGCTAAATCATCGATTTTTGAAGGTTTAAGGGTCGAAATAGGGTTTTTACAAACTTACCAAGTATGGACCGATAAATAGTCAAGTTAAAGGCACATATCTGTGATTAGTAACTAGTAGGACTAATGAATGTAATTTTCTAAGTCCAAAAAGGTTAAAATCAAGAGACTTGATGTTTGAAATAGAGTCGGCGGTTCGAATCTGTTCCCGAGGTGTCTTGATTGTGTCTTTAGACTCGAGACGACCAGGAGATTCGAATCTGTCATCAAACTCGAATCTATACTTATTCGAATCTGTTACATTCGAATCTGTCTTTTATTTGCATTATTTAATTTAAATTTTATTAAACTTGTAGAAATTTAATTGTGTTGGATTTTGTACTTAAACAAGTTCAAAATAAAACAGATTTGAATTTAAACAAGTTTATTGATTTTTAATGAATCTAATAGTTTTGTTTATTGTGCAGAAATGGATGTACGAGCGTTTGTGCCTAAGCACAATATGGTCCTTCATCCTGATCATAATCTCCCTGAGGCGCAGGGATTCAGACAAATGCTAGATTTTCTAGTTGAATCTAGGATTTGATTTGCGTTGTCTCATAATGTTCAGCTAGTCTTACCATATATCCGTCAATTTTATGATCATCTGCAGGTAGACTGCTCGGTCACCCCGACAGTGCTACGAACTCGCATTGCTGGACAACCGTTAGTCTTTTCGGTGGATATGTTGCGTCAGGTGTTGCAGCTGGGCTCGCAGGAAGAGGAGTCTGGACCAATTGAGTTTCCTTTGAGTATAAGGCAAGCGGCCTTTCAGAGAATGGGTTACAGTCTTGATGTGACGAAGGTGTCCTATATGAAGAGCGGGTTAATCGGACAGTGGAGATTTCTTGCTCATGTCTTTATGGTATGCTTTGCTCCAAAGAAAGCAGGGTTTGACTATATGGTTGCGAAGATTCAGTCTGGGATAGTTGCGATGGTGTATAATCGACCATATAGCTTTTCGGAAATGTTTTTCTCTGAATTTGTTCACCAGATCACCGCTCCGGAAAATCAACAGTTCTTGTTATATCCGCGGTTCATCATGATACTTATAAGGCACTTCTTGCCAAATCTGCCGCCGTCAAATGACATTCAAAGCGTTGCTGTTATGGATAAAAGGATCTTCGCTGACTGTTCCTCGCACAGAGGAAGGTTGGTTGTTCCAGTTGAGCGTCCATTGTTTGGAGCCATCCTGGATAGGAATTTTGAAGCCCCAGATGTTGCCAACTGGGCAGGGGAAGTTGAAGTTCGAGCCGGGCAACCTCCACAACAACAACAACAACCACAGCCACCACGTGCTCAAAGGCGAAGACAAAGACCATCCGCGAGTCAAACTCAGGCGTCTAGGCCTTCTACCAGTCAGCAGCCGGAAGTACAGGTTGCCGGGCCTTCAAATGTTCCAACCGAAGCTGAACAATTATGTCAAACACTTAATGAAATCTGGGAGGCAGGTCCTCATGCTAATGAAGATGTAGCTGCTGCGTTAGTGGGTGAATTACTAGAGCCTCCTGAGGGAAAGGAAGACGTGTTGAGAGATGTTGAAGAATATGTGCCCGAGCAGGCTGATAATGTTTTGTCATCATCTGCAACAGAATCGGAAGAGATGGAGGAGTTAGAGGTTGAGGCTCCTGAGTCAGTATCGACTGAACCAACTGTTCAAATTGGAACGTATGGATCAAGATTGGTAGTTAATGAAGAAGCATCGAGGAGGAGAGTAATAAGGGAATCTGATGAATCAGATTTTGAAGAAGAAGAGATTGCTCCCTTAGTGACTCGGCAAAGGGCCAAGCGTCACAGGTTTATGCAAGGGTCATCCTCAGCATCTGAAGCACAACCGGAAATCCCCCAAACTCAAACTCAAGAACCTCAGGCCACCGCTCCACCACCACCACCACCTCAACCTGAACCATATATTCCATCACCAATCCGCCCAACGCCTATACAGTCAATTCCATCAACCTCATCATCATATGCCGACAATCAACGATTTCTACAGCTTAAAGCCCGTGTTGACTTCCAGAACGTCCATATATTAAGCATCACCAAGGCAATCAGTGAAATTCAGGCGCATAATGCAAATCTCGATAAGGAGAATGCCGAGTTGAAAATTTATGTGGCGAAAGTCCAGGAAGAGAACACTGAGCTTAAATCATTTGTTGCAGATCAGGCCGCAGAGATAAGGGCGATGCGCTCCCTAATTGAGCAGTTATTGAAAAATTTACAGGCTCAGGGGGAGACATCGTGCCGTGATCCTGAAGTACAAAGGTCGGGAGATGACGATGAGGAAGACAATCAAGGCAATGATCCCAGCCCTAAAAGTCAGAATGAGCCAGTAGATTTTTCTGCTGCTCAGACTGCTCAATCTCAGGGGGAGCCTAGTCTAGCAGAAGGTGAAGGAGGAGAAGCTGGTTCGTCAAGAACTTTGGATAGCGACATGATCGATGCGCTAAAAGATATTGAGGAAGAGCTTATGGAATTTGACTTTGAAGATGAAGTCGAAGAGTTGGAGGAAGGGGAATTCATTCCAGAGGAGGTTGTTGACTAGAAATCTGACGACGAAGTCATAGAGGACGAGGACGATCATGTCAACGAGGTGATAGTGAATTCACAACCTATCACGGAACTATATGTGGGCAATAATCATAACATGATTGATATAGACTACATCAAGATAGCCTCAGTCGAAGATACAGAACTTGAAGAGGCAGAGAAAGAGCCATCTAGAGCTGAGTTGATAAAACTTTGGTTTAAGAAGGAGGAAAAGAAAGAACAGCTGAAGATGAAAAAGAAGATGAGAGTTCCAGGTGCTGGAAATTTCTCAGGAGGGATTATAAGCTGGTTCTTTGACCGAGAACTGCAGCTGTTTATTTTGAAAAGAAGAGACGGCCTCCAATACTTGAGGCGAACACTGAAAGCTTTCAATACACTGCCCAAGATTGAAGTAAAGGAATTAGCTTGGAAAGAACTGGTCAATATAGGCGAGGACCCGTACGCTGAAGTCATGGCAAAAATAATAAGAAAAGAGGGTCGTTCGGGAAAGTTTGAAAGACTTAAGCCGAGATCAGGCAAAAGAGTAGAGGATGATCAAGGATAGATCCTCATACTAGAAGGCCTTGGGCCAGAATGGTTTATAAGAGGGTGCCTATGAAATCGATGCCACAGAATATTTTGAGCAACATGAAATGGTGGTACGTCGATAATGACACAGCAGAAGCAGTCATGGAGGATAGTGTATGATCCTCTGCACCTAATAAATCTATCAAAGGACGACCTGAAGAAGCTACATGATCAGCCTATCTTCTTTATTGAAGCATGGAGATCTGAAGCAAGGAAGTTCCAGAAGGTAGTAAAAGTTTGTATAGATGCTGGTTTATATGCAGGCAGTAGTATATATAGTTCTAGTACTTAAACTTGATGTAAATAGTTAGAAGCTATCGTCAAGGGGGAGTCTGTTGGTACACCCTGTGTGACGATAGCAGTCTAAGCGATCTAACATTTTGGTTTAAGTAATATTCAGAGTATTGAGAATTAACGAGTGTTTTGATATATATGTTTATATATGTTTGAATGTTATTGATTGTGTGTTTGAACTTGATGTAACATATTACAAGAAGTTCAAACATAAAGTTCAAAGATTAATTCAAGCATAAGTTAATAACATAAGTTTCAACACTTAGTTGTTTATGTGAAATGCTAGATTCGAATCATATAAGGCTTGGCATTCGAATCTGTGATAGATTCGAATGTAGCCCTAGATTCGAATGAGACCAGATTCAAGACTGTCATTGTGGACAAACTCGAATGGGCCTTGGGCCAGATTCGAGTTTGGCCCATAACAGACTCGAATCAGGGTCTATAATTAGGGATAGACTCGAGATATTATTAGACTTTTTGCAGAATTCGTGAGGGATTAAGCATAAAGCGATCTCGAGTTTATCATCAGCGTTAGTGCCATTTCGGAGAGAATCAGTTCGTAGGATCGTTCGTGTGTCGTTCGTTCAGCCTCTGATAGTCTCCGTGTTTCGTAGTTGAGAGTTGTTTCCGTCTACCCGTTAACGAGGATTCCACACTCCTTGACGGCTCCGCGTCTAGATAGATCTTGTAGTAGTAGACCTTACAGATAATATGTGTATATAAAGGTTTTTATGTCTTAAATCTCCCAAAATTACAAGTTTATAAATAAAACCCACTTAAAACGTCAAGCTTATATATATATATATATATATATATATATATATATATATATATATATATATATATATATATATATATATATATATATATATATATATATATGTTGGTACATCCTGTGTGACGATAGCAGTCTAAGTGATCCTACATTGTGATTTTAGCAAGTGTGTGATATATATGTTTATATATGGTTGATATTTATTAGTGTTTGTATGTTTGAACTTGATGTAACGTATTACAAGAAGTTCAAACATAAAGTACAAAGATAAATTCAATCATAAGTAATAACATAAGTTGCAACACTTAGTTGTTTATGTAAAAGGCTAGATTCGAATTATATATGGGATGACATTCGAATCTGTGATAGATTCGAATGTAACCATAGATTCGAACGAAGACCATATTCGAGAGTGTCTTGTGGACAGACTCGAATGGGCCTTGGGCCAGATTCGAGTTTAGCCCACAGCAGACTCGAATCAAGGTCTATAATTAGGGAATAGACTCGAATAATTAGAGGACTTTTAGCAGAATTCGAGAGGAATTAAGCTTAAGGCGATCTCGAGTTTATCATCAGCTTTAGGTCCGTTTCGGAGAGAATCAGTTCGTAGGATCGTTCGTCAGTCGTTCGTTCAGCCTCTGATAGTCTCCGTGTTTCGTAGTTGAGAGTTGTTTCCGTCTACCCGTTAACGAGGATTCCACACTCCTTGACGGCTCCGCGTCTAGATAGATCTTGTAGTAGTAGACCTTACAGATAATATGTGTATATAAAGGTTTTTATGTCTTAAATCTCCCAAAATTACAAGTTTATAAATAAAACCCACTTAAAACGTCAAGCTTATATATATATATATATATATATATATATATATATATATATATATATATATATATATATATATATATATGTTGGTACATCCTGTGTGACGATAGCAGTCTAAGTGATCCTACATTGTGATTTTAGCAAGTGTGTGATATATATGTTTATATATGGTTGATATTTATTAGTGTTTGTATGTTTGAACTTGATGTAACGTATTACAAGAAGTTCAAACATAAAGTACAAAGATAAATTCAATCATAAGTAATAACATAAGTTGCAACACTTAGTTGTTTATGTAAAAGGCTAGATTCGAATTATATATGGGATGACATTCGAATCTGTGATAGATTCGAATGTAACCATAGATTCGAACGAAGACCATATTCGAGAGTGTCTTGTGGACAGACTCGAATGGGCCTTGGGCCAGATTCGAGTTTGGCCCACAGCAGACTCGAATCAAGGTCTATAATTAGGGAATAGACTCGAATAATTAGAGGACTTTTAGCAGAATTCGTGAGGAATTAAGCTTAAGGCGATCTCGAGTTTATCATCAGCTTTAGGTCCGTTTCGGAGAGAATCAGTTCGTAGGATCGTTCGTCAGTCGTTCGTTCAGCCTCTGATAGTCTCCGTGTTTCGTAGTTGAGAGTTGTCCGTCTAACCGTTAACGAGGATTCCGCACTCGTTCACGGATCCGCGTCTAGATAGATCTAGTAGTGGTAGACCTTACAAGTGGTATCAGAGACAGGTTGTGTTCAATAGCTGATCAGGTTACAAGACAATGTCTTGTATGACAGATTGAGAGAGTGAGCAGGGTGGAAGTTTTATCATCAGATCAGGCTTGACATCTAAGCTGTTATTTGTCAAACCTATTATACGCTCAAGCTGTTCAAGTTTTGCAGAAAACGGCTAAGTATGGAACATGCATAGCCTGTTCTGTCTAAGCTGTTATGAAAGAACTTGAGCAGTGTGAGACATATAGAGTCTTAGAACATTAAGGACACTTAGTCACTTTTGTTTAACATGCCCAGATTACTGACAAGGTAATTAAACCTGTTTTCATCAAGAGGTTTGGTGAAAATGTCTGCAAGCTGTTCATTAGTGGAAATAAAACATACCTCCACATCACCTTTCTGAATGTGATCTCTGATAAAGTGATGTCTGACTTCTACATGCTTTGTTCTTGAGTGAAACACTGGATTGTTGGATATAGCTATGGCACTTGTATTATCACACAGAATAGGAGTTTTTCTATTTACAAGTCCATAGTCTTCACGCTGATGCTGCATCCACAGAATCTGCCCACAGCAGCTTCCAGCAGCAATGTACTCAGCTTCAGCAGTTGAAGTAGAAACTGAGTTCTGCTTCTTGCTACACCAACTTATCAACATACCACCAAGGAATTGACATCCTCCTGTTGTGCTTTTCCTATCTAGCCTGCAGCCTGCAAAATCAGAATCTGAATAACATGTTAGTTCAAGGCTTGAGTCTTTGGGATACCAAAGACCCAAACCTGGTGTACCCTTAAGGTATCTGAAGATTCTTTTTACTCCAGCTAGATGTGATTCTTTTGGATCAGCTTGGAACCTAGCACATAAACAGGTAGCAAACATAATATCAGGTCTTGAAGCAGTTAAATACGTAAGTGACCCAATCATGGCCCGATATAAAGTCGGATCCACATCGGTATCACTTTCAGTACCCGGCCCGAGATTATGATTCACTTGAATCGGCGTGCTGAAATGGGCAGTCAACTTAGTTCCTTCCATCCCAAACCGTTCTAGTATGTCATAGACATACTTAGTCTGATGGATAAACATCCCTTCCTTCTTTTGGTCAACTTGCAACCCTAAAAAGAAATTTAACTCACCCTTAGCACTCATCTCGAACTTAGACTTCATCACCTTCTCGAAATCTTTGCACATCTGTTCGTCTGATGATCCAAAGATGATATCATCGACGTACACTTGTACCAAGATAAAGTGTTCTCCCTTCCTCTTAACAAACAGAGTACTATCTATCCTACCCCTTTCAAAATCTTGATAAGGACAATGCCGAATTGAGGAAGATTGTGGAAAATTTCAGGGAAGAGAACACAGAATTAAAGGTCTTTATTGCAGATCAATCAGCTGAGATCCGATCGATGTGGTCCCTCCTTGAGCAGCTCATGAAAAATCTAAAAGCTCAGGGGGAGACAAGTTGTAAGGATCAGGAGGAGCAGCGTAGAGATGAAGATGACGAAGGCAATGATCCCGATGCACATAATGTGAATGAGCCAGTAGATTTTCCTGCTGCTCAGGCTACACAAGTTCAGGGGGAGCCCAGTCAAGTTGAAGGAGAAATGGGAGAAGCTAGTTCATCAAAGCAACCTACAGATTTTGAAATCAGTGAGATGATCGACGCACTGATGGATCTCGATGATGATCCAATAGATGGAGGTTTTGACTATGATGATGAAGAGTTAGAAGAAGGAGAGTTTGTGCCAGGGGAGATAGTAGACTGGCAGTCGGATGATGAAGTACTTGCTGATGAGGATGATGAAGCTGACGAGATAGTTGTGCAGCAGAATCCTATCACCGATACTTACATGATTGATGGAAATAGTATTGTCAATGTAGATGTAGTAAATGCTGCGTTGAACCCTCAGCCATCAACAGAAGAACCTGCGAGAGAGCTAACAAATGAAGAAAAAAGAAAGCTATGGTTCAGGGCTGAAGAAAAGGAGTTAGAGATTAATAAGACAATGAGAGTGCCGGGTACTGGGAAGCTGTCTGAGCGAATATTAAGCTGGTTCTTTGATAGAGATCTGCAGCTATTTGCAATTAAAAGGAAAGACGGGCTTCAGTACATGAGGCGAACATTAAAAGCGTTCAACTCCCTTCCAAAGATCGAAATCACTACGCTAGCATGGAAAGATTTGATAAACATTGGCAATGATCCCTATGCGAGCGTAATTGAAAGGATCATAAGAAAGGAGGGGAGATCAAGGAAATTCGAGCGTTTGAATCCAAGGGTCGGGAGAAGAGTAGAGGATCCGTCACGTATTGATCCTCTAACTGGACGACCTTGGATGAGGATTCACTATAAGCCAGCTAGATGTCTTAGGAAGGTACCTCTCAAGCCGATGCCACAAAATATTTTGAAGAATCTGAAGTGGTGGTATGCTGACACGGAGACTGGGGAAGCGGTCATGGAAGACTTAGAAGAAAATGTTATTCTTAGAGTCTACGACCCTCTTCACCTGGTAAACCTCTCCAAAGATGATCTTCACATTTTGCATGCCTGTAAGATCTCTAGTGATACACATATGGACAGTGAAGCTAGTAAGTATGAAAATGTAGTCAAGGTATGTGTTGAGAAAGGTTTGTATGCTGGTAGTAGTTTGAATCAATAAATAAACAAAGTTCTTAAGTCAAATGTGTGAATTATTAGAAGCTATCGTCAAGGGGGAGTCTGTTGGTACATCCTGTGTGACGATAGCAGTCTAAGTGATCCTACATTGTGATTTTAGCAAGTGTGTGATATATATGTTTATATATGGTTGATATTTATTAGTGTTTGTATGTTTGAACTTGATGTAACGTATTACAAGAAGTTCAAACATAAAGTACAAAGATAAATTCAATCATAAGTAATAACATAAGTTTCAACACTTAGTTGTTTATGTAAAAGGCTAGATTCGAATTATATATGGGTTGACATTCGAATCTGTGATAGATTCGAATGTAACCATAGATTCGAACGAAGACCAGATTCGAGAGTGTCTTGTGGACAGACTCGAATGGGCCTTGGGCCAGATTCGAGTTTGGCCCACAGCAGACTCGAATCAGGGTCTATAATTTGGGAATAGACTCGAATAATTAGAAGACTTTTAGCAGAATTCGTGAGGAATTAAGCTTAAGGCGATCTCGAGTTTATCATCAGCTTTAGGTCCGTTTCGGAGAGAATCAGTTCGTAGGATCGTTCGTCAGTCGTTCGTTCAGTCTCTGATAGTCTCCGTGTTTCGTAGTTGAGAGTTGTCCGTCTAACCGTTAACGAGGATTCCGCACTCGTTCACGGATCCGCGTCTAGATAGATCTAGTAGTGGTAGACCTTACAAGTGGTATCAGAGCCTACGGAGTGTTCTTGGTGTTCTTCGTGTTCATCAAATACATTCTAGGTTTCTTGACGCTAGTTGGACAGTTTTTTCTCTCAAAATCGAGTTTTTGAGCTTAGCAAATTTATATTCAGAAAATACTTTGTGGTTTTTTTCGTTTTTGATCGAAACCATTATTTTTCGTTAGAAAAATACTGGTTTAATCTGAAAATCGTTAAAAAATCAAAGTATTAACTGTTTTTCGAGTTTGCAGCGCTCGAATCTAATAGGGGTAATTAGGGTTACACTTTAGTCTCGAGTCTAACCTAAATCTGCTTCTTTCGAGTCTGTTTCAGTAGGTTTCGAATCTGTGTCGAGTTTGTGCTTCATTCGAAGAGGGTCTCGAGTCTGTCTACTTTCGAGTCTAGTTCGAGTCTAGTATAGTTTCGATAAGTGCTTCGAATCTGCTGATTCCCTCGAGTTTGCTGACCTTCGAATCTAAGGACCATCGAATCTAAGGAAATTTCGAATCTGACATATTTCGAGTTTAATTGAATTAAAACACTTAATCGAATTTAATCCCAAAAGATTTACCTTTAATTAGTTTCGAATCTACCTAGATTCGAAAGAATTATTCTAAATCAGTTTCGAATTAAATTAATTAAGTTCAAATTCAATTACTTTCGAAACGATGTCAAATCTTCAGAAATTCCTAGAAATGGACCACGAGGTCGGGAAGGCAAACGCCCCGCCTAAGCTGATGAAGGTCGAGGATTATTATTGGTGGAAAGACCGATTTACTGATTTCGTTCGTTTCAACGACATGCGCATGTGGGTGTGCATTGACGAAGGGTATATTCCACCGGTCTCAGAAGTAGAAGGCCGTCAGAAGGTCTTGTCATATCAAATGATGAAGGAGGATGACAAGAAACTGTTTAAAGCCGAAAACAAAGTTTTCTCGATAATCCGTATGGCTTTACCTCAGGATATACTGCACACATTTCGGACTCAAAGGACATCGAAGGAACTTTGGGAGTCTCTCGAGAAAAGGTGTGAGGGTAATCCTAGGGTGCGTAGAAAGCGTACAGAGCTGTTGAAACAACAATTTGCAATTTTCAAGGCGATTAAGGATGAACAGCTGGATGATATTATCACCAGGTTCTATCACCTGATAACGGAACTTGAGAGTCATGGAATTGAGTATTCTGACACTGACAAGAACAACAAGCTTCTTGATGCCTTACCAGCCAAATGGGCTATGTGGGTGGCAATGATCAAGCTGAATGAAGATAAGTATTATACTCAATCACTCGATGACATTGTGGGAACGTTGCGGGCATATCACTTCGAGCTACTGAAGACCGAGACTGATTACGAACAAGTCCAGAATCCAGCTATGTATTTTGGAAAGACATCAAAACCTTCAGCGGCATCCGAACCGAAGACTGCTACAGCGTTTTTCACCGGAGAAACGTCATCACCATCAGAGTCCGAAGACTCACTGAATCGCGCGTTCTTAGGATTAGGAAGATCGGAAGAACTGCAGCCCTAAGTACATCAGGCATCACCATCTCAGAGTTATTCGAAGATGCCCATGAGCGCAAAGTCTGCGGAAGAGCATTTGAATCTACTTGCTTCTTTTATAGCCGCATACGGAAATTGTGTTCAAGGGAAGATTAACGATCCTGCTCTATGGGACGAGGATTACGATCAGGTCGACCCTGATGACTTAGAGGAAATGGATCTTAAATGGCAACTGGCCATGGTAACCCAGAGGGTTAAGCGATTCATTAAGAGAACTAGGAGGAATCTGCAGATGAATAACAAGGGGATAGGATTTGATAAGTCCAAGGTGAAATGCTATAACTGTCAGGGATTGGGACACTTCGCCAGGGAGTGTCAGAGACCGAAGGTATAGACCTACCAAGGACAGAGTCAGCATCAGGGACAGTACCAAAATCAGTCCCAACAACGATATCTTCCGAGTTCATCATCTGGTCAGGCCAATCTAGCGGGTCTTCTATCCAATGTCACTTCAGATAGACAGCTAGATGGCACGTATGATTGGAGTTCACATCCTGAGTCGAATGCTAGAGCCTATATGGCTGAAGTCACAGAAACTGGATGTGATGGGGACGAGCAGACCACACGGGACAGCAGTCCGATGTGGGTAGAGAAGGCGAATGATCAGACAGTGCTGGAGTTTGCTGCTCAGATGGCCAACGTGGAATCTGATAACTCAAAGGTTAGTCTGACTTATTCTCTTTTTCATGAATTATGTGTATTGTGTGTTACTTCTAATGATAGGTTAAATCTAGTCTTAGAATCACATAAATCCATAACTGCTCAAAATGAGAACTTAAAGATTGAAAATGCTAGCCTAAATGACATCAAACAAGATCTTAAAGAAAAGCTTAAGGCTGATGCTCAAGACATAATAGTTCTAAAAGACAAACTCAGTGAGCAGTGTGTTAGGATAGAGCTAATGTATGAGCACGTAGAAGCCTTAACCAAAAGTCTTAAGGACAAGGACATAGAGCTAGCTGAAACAAAAGTTAAGGTAGCAGAGGCGAATAGCAAGTTGGAAAAGTTTAGGAATTCAAGCCTAAACCTAGGGAAAGTTTTAGATGCCCAAAGACAATCTAAGAAGCCCGTAGGTCTAGGATTTCACGAAACTCCTTCACCTTTCAATGCAAACTATGTCCCTCAGCCTCAGGAGAAAACTGACAAGTCAGTAGACTTAGAGGACCTACCTGAACCAACACCAGAGCCTATAGTTGAAAATACACCTAAGGTGGCTGACTCAACCGTCAAGGTTAAGAAAGTAAAGTTTGTGTCTTCCTCCAGTGAAACACCTGCAGGAAAACAGAAAATTGCTTGGGCTGATCAGGTCGATGAGCCAGACACCGTAGATGTACCAAAGGAAATAGACACTAGTGAGACACCTAACTCTAAGGGCTCACAAAAGAAGCCAATAGACAAAATGTCATGCTTTAGATGTCACGAGAGGGGGCATGTGGCTTCTACTTGTCCAAATAGGAAAGTTGATGCGACACCTAAGATAGTGAAGCCAGAACAGCCCAAATCGTCAAACAGTGTGGCAAGCACCAGCAGTTCTCAAAATACCGAGAAATCTGTGCAGGCTGCACCCAAACAAGTTGTGAAAAACACACCGGTTAAGGTTGGACCAAAGGAAGTGATTAGGACAAATTCACCGAATCGTGTCATTAATCAATCTAGGTCAGCACCACAACAAATCTATAGGAGCACAACACCTAGCAGGTCACACACTCCAGTTAGGTCACATACTCCCGTTAGACATTATGTACCGGTAAGAGCTCAGGGATCACATTCTGAAATGCAGTATAATAGGAATTATTCTAGAGCTCCACAACAAATGCCTACTCAAAGGCAAAGAGTGAATCTAAATCACTCGGCACCACAACAAACTCCTGTTCAATGACCCAAGTCACCTGAAAGGCGAGATGGGTATTTGAAAGAGTTCAAGTATGTGGACGAGAATGGTATAACCAAATCAGTCATGGCTTGGGTTCCCCGTGATAACTAACCTATTTTCTTTCATGCGCAGGAGATTACCACAGGTCCAAACAACAAGTGGTTCGTCGACAGTGGATGCTCCAGGCACATGACGGGGGAAAGAGGTCTGCTTACAGACTTCAAGGGTGGGAATAAGGGGTTTGTATCATTCGCCGGTAACAAAGGAGGAAATATCACTGGAACTGGAGAAGTCACTAATGGGACGATTACATTGGATCAAGTTTATCACGTTGATAAACTGGTTCATAATCTCATTAGTGTATCTCAAATCTGTGATAAGAAGAACTCGGTGTTATTTACTGACACTGAGGCGTTAGTGCTAAAGCCGGGATTCAAGATACCTGAAGATTGGATATTGATGCGGGCTCCAAGGAAGAATGACTTGTACATGCTCGATATGAACAAGCCGGATACTTCGATGGGTCCAATCTGTCTTCTATCAAAAGCTTCAGAGACGGAATCGGTTTTATGGCATAGACGCATGGCTCACCTGCACCTAAGGAAGATGAATTACATAACAAAGAATGGACTGGTGCAGGGTGTGCCATTGAAAAGTTTTCAGTTCGAGGACAAGTGTCTACCGTGCATAAAGGGCAAACAGCATAAAAAGACACACAAATCCAAGAAGCAGAACTCGATATCCTTAACATTTGATTTGTTGCATATGGATCTTTTCGGCCCTATCAACAAAAGGAGTATAGGAGGTAGTTGGTTTTGCTTAGTTATCACTGACGATTACTCACGGTTTTCATGGGTTTTCTTTTTAGGTACGAAGGACGAGACGGCTGCAAAGCTCATCGGGTTCTTAGACCACGTGGAGAACTCCTACGGAACAAGGGTTAAACATATTCGTAGTGATAATGGGACTGAATTTAAAAACTCTGTAATTGGTGTTGTTAGATTTATTATTTCGATCCTAGGAGTTGTTTTGTAATATTTATTTTCATTGTAATTTGTCTTGTATTTATTTCTATGTATTTCTTGTTTAAGTTGTAGTGTAGGGGCCAAAGTTGCCAAGTCTTGTAACTTAATTAAATGAGCCTATAAAGGCTCCTAGGGTTTACTTTATGAAGCCACACGGTTGACAATTTGAATTTCTACCAGCCGCCACTGTTCATCAATATTAAACATTCATATTGTCTTCTTCCTTATTAAACACATTTATTGAGCTTGTTTCTTCATGTGTTTGATGAGAAAATCATTGACGTGCTGAATATATACGGGATTTCATCATAACAATTGGTATCAGAGCTCAGAGGGGTGGATTTAAACTGATTTATTTCGGATTCTGCTGGGTTTGTTCATGTTCTTCGAGTTCTTCCATTTTCAACCGGTTAGATCTTCATTTTCCATGAATTTTCGTGTTTCTTGTGTTATAATGGTTCTATAAACATCACATTATCATTATCTACTGATTTTATACTCATTTACTTCCATATCTTTGTTAAAATCATCAAGAATCGACCATTTTTATGCTTGAAAATATGGGTTTTTTAAGTGGGTTTTTCACGTGTTCATGCTAGTTTTAAGTGTTTTTTAGGTTGTTTTAAATCACCAAAAGTGTTTAAAATAGTTTATAAATCATTTAGAACTGTTTTTAGGCTTTAAATCTGATAAAAATCGAATTCTGCACATTCTGCCTTAGAAAAACGTAAAAACCTGCTGTATTTCGGATTACATACTGTAGCATTTCGGACCACATAGGCACCACCTCGGACCTCACAATCATCCTAATTCGGACCATACTTAGGTGAATTTCTGACACCCCATAAGCCAATTTCGGACCACAATTCGGTCCAATCCGAACTTCGGACCATCTGAAGTTCAGGAAAGGCTTTCCATTTTTCACTGTTTGGGACTTGTCATTAAAAATTTTAGATTTCGGACCTCACCATTTCGGACCATCCGAATTCGGTCCTTCCACTGTCCCTATTTCGGACCCATCAAATTCGGCCATTTCACTGTTCATCCGAATTCGGTACATCCGAATTCGGTCCATAGGTCCATCTGAACTTAGGTCATCCGAATTTGGTCCCCCCAAGTACTACTGTTCATCCGAATTAGGACATACTCCGAATTTGACCTTCATCCGAACCATATCCGTCCGAACTACTGTGCACCCATCCGAAATCATCCATCCGAAATTCACTCATCCGAATCAACCCATCCGAAATTCACTCATCCGAATCAACCCATCCGAAATTCACTCATCCGAATCCACCCATCCGAATTCTCACATCCGAATTCGGTTACCCCATCCGAAACCCTGTTCACCCGAACTCATCCTCTGAATTCAGAATATTCTGTTTTCAGTCCAACCCATCCACGTTCAGTTTCCACCTCTAAGATCTTCACATTCCTAATTAGCACCTATACTCATAATGTCTCGCGAAGCTCTAGTACTCGGATCTGAGAACAGACCACCAGTTCTCTATCCCGATGAGTACGAACAATGGAAAGCCCGGTTCCTGAAATTCGTTGGAATGCAACCTCTCAGGAATCTGATGCTTCAATCAATATCCGAAGGACCCGTCATCTACTATAGAGAGATTGCTACCAGACCCGAGGCTGATCCTCCTGTCCAAGCCTCAAAAGTTGAAAGAGAGCCGGCAAATGAAGCCGAGAGGGATCACCAGCACGCTGATAAGAGGGCCGAATATCTGATTTATCAAGCCCTCCCCACTGATATTTTGGTCGGTGTAGACAGTAAAATGTCTGCAAAAGAAATGTGGGACGAGCTGGAAATCCAAATGC